>JALNQK010000155.1:0-59557 GCA_028458525.1 Ophiosphaerella herpotricha
TAGAGCTACTAGAGCTACTAGGTAAGATAGAGTTAATAGAGCTACTAGAGCTACTAGGTAAGATAGAGTTAATAGAGCTACTAGAGCTACTAGGTAAGATAGAGTTAATAGAGTTAATAGAGTTAATAGAGCTACTAGAGCTACTAGGTAAGATAGAGTTAATAGAGTAAATAGTATAAAGTTTACTCCTTACTAATACTAAAATTAACGCTAGCAAGTACTTAGTAGGTAGTTACTATACGTAGTAGTAGAGGTCTACTTTAAGATATAATTTGTATATATTTCTTATACAAATTATATCTTAAAGTAGACTACTGTCTATAAAGCTAGTTGCTTATTGCTAATAGGCTACTCTACTAGCGGAAGGCTAGCGCGGCGCTAGCGAGCGCCAAGGAACTCTAAAAAGTTGAAAAAACTCCAAAAATTAATGTATATAGATTAAAATTGAGCTTTAAAATTGAGGTTGGTATTACTTAAGCGTTACGATAGACCTGCAAGAATAATAGTAATGTAATTTTGTTAGTAAGCCTCATATTACGTGTCATCGCAGCTGATTTAAGCTTGTCCCGCGATCCGCCGCACCCCTACTAGCTTTCGGCCACTTTGGCGAATTTTTACGGTACCTCTCAGTAAACTTCAAAGGTGGCTGTTCGGCCAGTATACACCACCAAAGACGATGGTCTAGTGCGCTCAACATCAATGTTCTATACTTCCTTTAGCTCCCTTTAGCTAGCTAAGAGTGCATTACCTAGCTAGCCTAAGGGGGACTAGCTATATATAGTAAGCTAGGTAGTAGCTAACGATATATAGCTCCTATTCTCCCCTCCTAGTTAGCTGTCACGGGTATTTCCCCGGGTCCACATGGGCCAGCCTCCGGGCCGCTCATGGGGCCAGCCATAGGGCTGGCCGCCCGATAGGTTACTTACCTATATATATATATACTGTACCTTTTTGGGCACGTCTGGTCGGGTGGCACGGAACCGGGCCTTACAAACCGCTATATGCCATGATGGTAGGATGTGCTGAAGATTGTTCGCTACCAGAAAGGCCAGTCAAGTCTGAGACATATCCTTGACAGCCTCGACGAGAGGCTTATTCCGCGGACTGAACCCGTATCGATCGTTTATTCTCGGCTGCGTAAACACGATTTTGCGGAAGTCATCCCAAGCTAGCGAACGCAGACCACATTGGACGTGAACATTCTGGGATACAACGAGTTCCTGCGAAACCCAAACTCTTTGGAACCATGGGCGTTCTAGGACGGCTATCTCGACATCTTCAAAATCACCGCGAAAATACTGGCAGTCTTCCCGAGAATTCCGTTCTGCTTCGTTGCTGGTTTCTCGCTCAAGGTAGTTCCAAGCAGAGACACAAGTATTGTCGTCTTGATTGCCTAGATAAATGACAGTCCTTTTCGCGGCGGAGTATATGCTCCGCATTTGGTGGATCTGATGATTTCGCTCCTGGACATCTGTTTGATTTATGCATAGAGCATCTGCCCAAATGAAAACATCCGCATCCTCTATTCGAAGGTGCGAAAGAGCGTCATAGAGATTTTGCCCGATGAGAAGCAGTCCTGACCTGAATGAGACCGATTTGCAAGGAGACCCTGTGCCCCAGCAGTAGGACAGCGCGGTGAATGCGAAAGTATCACCACCGGATTTGACTACTTGTGAAATCTTTGTGTGTATCATCTCGCATTTCAACTCATCCGAATCGGCCCCGGCCTTGAGAGACACCAGGCGGATAGAATCTGGCCATGTCAAAGGTATGTACCTGAATTTCGGTCCTCGAAGTGCAAGTGAACCATCATCATAAGTTAGTGGAGACGGATCCATGAGTAGCTAAATCGTGGAACACTGTCAGATTTATGGTCGCATGTGGTGTAGGATTTCATGAGAAGGCGCCAAGCTAATAGGGAGGGAGCTTGGTGGGGGATACTAGCGTAATCGGTGACACGCCCACCTCGAACTTGCGGGGCTTATTCCGCAAGCCCAGTACACAACATCTGGCCGCAACTATACAACTAAGCCCCGAAGAAGCAGGAGGCAAATATATCCACAATACCCTGGATCGCTTCTCTTGGCAAGTATAAGCAACCAGACGAACCCTTAGACTTGTAGTCATGGGGTTTGATAGCTGGCACAGGCTGCCAAACTCAGGCAACACGGATTGGACCGCCTCAATTGAATCGATGCGAAGCAGGCATTACATTATACTAATGCTAGTTTCTTGATGGGTCTATGGTGAATTTGTCGCGCGCGATCTGCTGGGGAGCGTGACTGGCATGGGAGTTCCTGATGGAACAGTTGAGGATGCTCCTCCACCACCACCACCGCCGCTGCCGCCACCGCCACCGCCACCTGATGGCTTCTTCTGTACCACAGCTTGAACAACTTGGCCTGCGAAAGATGTTAGCAGTTGCTATCAGGGGCTACATGCATAAACATGCCTGCAGTGTTGGTGATTATGTCGACGAGAGCACCAAGCGGATCGTATTTGTAGGTCTTTTGGGTCAAGCCTTGACCAACCTGCTTCGCACTTCCCACGACCTCCGTCATGTTCAACTGCAATCATGTTAGCTTCCTACCGGCTTTGATCAGAATCACCTGAGGAACCTGCCTTGAAATTACCAATAATCTGCGAAAGAGCATCACCACCAGCTCCAACTACTTCCTGAACGATATTGCCGAGGTTGTCGACCAGAAGATTTAGAGTCTTTCCATTTTGTGTGATAGAGCCAAGCTATGCATCGTTAGTGGGACTTCGAGCAACGGTGTCCGTGAACAACTCACAAGTCCGTCTACTGCGCCAATGACTTCGCCCACTAAGTTTGTCACGTTGCCAATCAAGCTGAGAAGGAGCGGGTTAAGATCGAGAGAGTCGAAAACGCGGCCAACAATCTCCACGAGATTACCAAGTCTGACAACAAGCTCGAGGTTGACATCAACGTCAGCAATTGTGATGTTGACCTTCTGGACAGAGACTGCGACACCCGCATTGACCTGGACTAGACCTGCCACTTTTGCGTTGAGATTCAGATCTGCCTGCAGCCTCTCTACCACCAATTCAATCCTTCCGACGTGCAATTCGGGGACTTGCAGAAGAACATCAGGCACTGTAGAGGTTGTCACAGCAGGAGGTTTCGCCGTGGTGCCATTGCCTTGCGGCGGCCTGCTGCTCGTAATGGGTGGTGTTGTGGGACTGGTAGCTGATTGCGCGAGAACATAGCTAGCGAATGTGAAGAAGAAGCTAATGAGTAGTATGCGAATAGAGAACGACATGTTGGCGATGGCACGGCAGCAATATCGAGAAATGTGCAGGACAGCAGCAGTGCTCGCTACAAGTAATACCAGACGAAATCAGGAACCAAAGAGCACGCCGTTGCAAACCAGCCCGCTAATCATGCAGGAACCGCGATTTTAATCGACAATCTCGGATAAATGTCCCTATACAGCCACAAACAGGGGTGTTGGCATGTCTGCAACACGCCGATTCGCATATTTCTGGGGTGGGGAAATCGAGAAACCTGATTCGCATGCGAAAACCTGATCTTTCAGAGAAGTGTGCCGAATGGGATTTCAGAATTGTGCCTCCTTAATCTCGTTCTCTTCGCCTGGTGGGGCACCGTTGCTCATGCATTGCTTGTTCCTTGTCGTCGCTTCAACGCCTCTGGTCAATACCTACCGTTGACCGTCGCTTGCCTTTGCCCGGTTAACTTCTCATCAAGCTGCTGTTTCCCTCGCTCCCCATCAGCAGCTGTTGAGTTGCGTCCACTCTCTGCGCCGCAATTCCAATTCTTGGTCGGCCGACACAATGCCATCTATTCTTTCCACGCTCTCCGTCTTCGCCCTTCCCCTCTTTGCACTCGCCCAATCAGCAAATGACGGCTACTCTGGGTACAGACTCGATGTAAGGCAAGACGGTGACCCATCCGCGGTCCTACTTGAGACCG
Organism: Ophiosphaerella herpotricha; assembly: GCA_028458525.1. Taxonomy (NCBI): domain Eukaryota; kingdom Fungi; phylum Ascomycota; class Dothideomycetes; order Pleosporales; family Phaeosphaeriaceae; genus Ophiosphaerella; species Ophiosphaerella herpotricha. Next base: position 3,956 of record JALNQK010000155.1, read on the forward strand.
AAAACACAAAGACGTCGAATGTTTCTGCGTTTGTACCAGAGCCAGATGTCTTGCTCAATGCTTCTGTGCGCGTCGGCGAAATCTTCATTGGCGTGGACAATCTCACTGCAAAAATCAATCTTGATGCCAAAGTCCTCAAACTACTAGAGTTCAACGCAGGTGTTGATCTCAGCATCGACAAGGTAGCCCTTACCATCCAAAATGTCACAGCAAAGGTGTACCTTGAAGCACGCCTAGGCAACCTCGTTACCATGATTGGAGATGTCTTGGATTCAATTGATCTTAATCCCATCGTTGCTGAGTTGGGCAATGGTTTGGGAAGCATCATCAACGATACTGCTGGGCTGATTGGCAATGTTGGCGGCGGTCTCGGTGGTGGTAGTGGCAGCAATGGCACACAACCAGCCAACACCAAGCGCGACAACGAACTCGACTTCCATCAATGGGACCTTCTCAACAACATTCTCTACTCTATCAACAACTTTGAAGGCAACACACACAAGCGTCGCGTTCTTGCACAGAACGGCGAGATTGTAGAGCAAACACTCAACAACTTCGGCACAATCTCTGGCGAGACTGTGGTCGGCAACTACCTCGAAAACATGCGCTTCAACGGCTTCAACCAAAGCGTGCATTACAAGGGTCAGGAAGTCTGGGAGGAGGAATACGTCTATGAGCCATTTGCAGGCCTGTACTCGATTTCCGGTATCTTCAAGAGCAAGAGCACCGGCGCAGTTGTTGGAACACAGCTACTTGCCGAGGCACGAGGAGGTGGTAACGCAAACATCGGTAACGAAAATAGTAGCAGCGAGGAACTCAAACACAAACACAAGCATAGGCACTGAGTAGATACCAAGCGAGGCCGTAATCACTTCAAGCAGTGCTTGTTCAAAAGCTAGTTTCTCCACTGCCTCCAAACTTTTCCGTGCGCATAGTTTTAACACTCACCTTCCACGAACAAACATGCAGCAACCCCCGACACAAAGAACAGTGCAATCTAGGAATTGTCTCTTCACAATTAACAAATAGCAAATATGCACAGAAAACGTTACTCGCGTAGCAGGGCTGCCCGTAACCATCTCGGGCGATCTCAAGCTGCCGTCATGAGCAGGTCCTTGTCCCATCGTGCTTCCAAAGCCGACTCGCATCCTTCCGGCGCACCAGAATCCATTGTTCAGAATAACCAGACAGCGTGGACTGTTCCGATAATCACCTACGATTCGCTGATCCTGAGACTTCGTGCTGCCGCCTTCCGTGTCCTGCCCCTGGCACATCCTTCACGACAGGTATGAAAACCTCTCTGTAGCGCATTAGCACACTGTTAACATAGTTATAAGAAGTTCGGTATAAAATGGTTCATTCATCAATTGATGTCGCTCGGGCGAAACAAAGACAAGCTCATCCCTTCCATTTCAGAACTCTTCCATTCGCCAGACGCCATTTCATTCAGATACCCTTCCACAATCAAAGTATGCTGGCTGACAATAGGGCTGAAATAGGAATCGATTCCAGACTTCCATACCGAAAGGGATTTCCAAAATTACCTGTACTTCCGGTGCAGAACACCTATTTCAGTGGTCATTTGCCTTATCTGGTCCCAAATTCGGCAGAATTTTATCAAAAAGTCAACGAGATACTGGACAAACATGAGATCCCTAGTCGCACCTTCACGTTTGTACACCGGGCACATAGTGGAGAACCAGCTTCGATTCGCAACCTGACGATGGTGTGCCTCACCAAATATAAAGTAGGAAGCGAGAACAAATGGACTGAAGCAGTCACGGAGATCATGGCCCTCATGATTGAGTTTAGTATCCCATTCGCTTTTGAGCTTATTGATAGTACTTTCGATAACAAAATCCCGCTTGAAGTCACGGCTATTCTGTCACCCGACAAACGCATCATCAAAGGCTGGGATGAAGTTAAATCAGCGTTTCTAGACACAATCGAGGGTCACGAGTACGTTGCAATCGATGTAATGCACAAGCAGTCTATCATCCACGGAAAGCGGCTAAGACCAACGATCACAATCACTACAAAGGACGCCGATGATGACATTTGGTGGGAGTGGACACTTCCAGCTCTCCGCCAACTTTTACGGTCTCACAACCTGGACATGGAAATTGAGCTGTTATTCCTCAAGGGGCTAAACTATCTCATGGCTCACGATTCGAGTTTGACAAGCCGTAATGCTGATTGGAGAACCCGTCAAGAATTCTATCGTGAGGATGAACGAATTTCCATTGGAACCTCATGTGGAATACCTGGTTTTGGGTCTTCTGGGACTTTGGGTGGCGGAATCAAATTGGAGAAAGATGGCAAGATTCTTGAGCTTGGACTCACAAATTTCCACGTCGCGGCGGATGCTTTTCCCAAGACCCAACCAAAATGTGGCCCATTTCCTCCAGGTCAATATGGGATGGTGGTCAGTCCCTCCGATCACGATCACGATGCTGAATCTGAATCTTTAGAGAAATTAGTCGCGCTTTACGAAAAGCGTAAAGCGGGCCAGACTCGGAAGATAAATTCCGGGGAAACAGCTAGGGGCGAGCTCTTCAAGTTAGAGAAGGAACGGGAAGACACTGAAGGTTCGCTTGTGCGGACAGTCCTTCGACAAGAACGCGCCAATACTGCCAATCGCTCCATAGGCAACATTTATGCTGCATCAGGATACCAAACCTATGCCACCACTCAATATAGCGGCGGAGATAGACATGACTGGGCAATTGATTGGTGCTTGATCCTGTTAGAGAAGCAAGGCCTTATAGAGAAAAAGGTCATGGGCATTCGTGACGGGTCTTGTGCGTGGGGTGAGATCACAGGGTATGGTGCGACCACAAGTCGTATCTCGGAGCATGATTATCGCAGGATCTCAAACCAAGATCACTACGACGTGATGAAGCGCGGGCGAACATCGGAATGGACGAAAGGCAGGATCAGCGCTATCGAGTCAATTCTCCGCATACCACCTCACGATTCACCATCAGAATGTACAGATCAGCAGGAGGGCATTGCCGGGAGGTACGGTGACTATGTTTTTGCCTATGGTATTGCAACACGGCAAGAACCGCTATTCCTCCAACCCGGCGACTCCGGATGCTTCGTCCTAAGAGCAGGAAAATTACACGAGGAGGTGACCGTGCTCGGAGTTGGATATGGGGCAAATGAATCCAGCAATGTCTCATACATGATGCCGGCAGATGCGATGTTCGAGCACATAGAAATGGTCACAGGCGGCAAGGTCATTGAGCCAAGAAACGCCAGCCTGCCCAAAGTGTCCGTCTCTCTTGCATCCGACCAGCCAACGTACCCACCCAACGTGCTCAACTACCTCATACAGAAGCTAGCGCGCTTCTTGCATCTCTAGCTATCCCAAGCCAACGTGTGGGTTGCCGGCGTAAAACTGCAAAGCTATACGGCGTCTCTCATTCGCCAGTTCAACGCGGGTTCATAGGACACCTCTGTATGCGGCGCCCGTCTCAAACCAAGGAAGCTATTACTGTCTGAGGAGCAGCCGCTTGTTCATTGGATCCTGGACCTTGATCGACGCGGATTTCCTCCTCAAGTCATTGACGAATGTCGTATGGCTGGCGTTCTCCGCTTTGCGCGCGCGGCCAGAATCTTGACGAAGTGTTGTCGGATGTCATGCTGGGTTGTTTGCAGGGTGGAGTTTTGGAGTCGTGCTTGATCGTTTGGAAATGGGATAGAAAAAATTGATTTGGTTTGGTCTTGTCTTCGGCGCGTTGAGAGCGCTTTGGAAAGCGAACTGACAGCATAGACAAAAATGGGCTTGATTTCGTTTCATTTTTCCGCGCTGAAAACACTTCGCGGTATGAAAAAAAAAAGGGCACACCCAAAAGTTGGCAAGTTTCATTTCCGGCACAGACAAAAGCTGAAGAGTTTCGTTTCCGGCGTTGAAAATGCTCACAAGTTAGATATATATGCTATGTTATGCAGCGTAACACATCTCCGCCCCGCCCCGCTATTGCGAAATGCCCAGCTCCTTGTAAAACGCTTCAGTCTGCGGTTTGCGGCCGAGAAATTCCTCCAGAATCTCCATTTCCTCGCGACTCCCACCGCGCTCGAGGACGGTGTGGCGATACCTGCGGCCCTCGGCAGCATTCATGGGGTCAGCCTTGAAGACGGTGTAGAACATGTCCGTGGCGTAGACTTGGGACGAGAGATAGCCGTAGTACCTGGTGATGTTAGCATGCTAGTTTGCATGGGGAGAGATAGACCTACCCAGCGTCGTAGCCACCGATCAAGTGGCCAAAGGTGGCTTGGCCATTGCCCCAGTGCCAGTCGCCCTTCTTGTCGCCTTCGAGGGCCTCGGGGCCGACGAGTTGGCTGATTTCTGTGCGGAGTTTGTTGTATGTTTCGGTGATGTCTAGCTTTTCGATGTCGGCATGGCTGGCTGGCTCGTGGACGGTCATGTCAAAGGTACCAAAATGAAGCTGTCTGAGATTGAACAGGGCATCGTTGACGTGCTTGGTGCTGATGAGTTTAGCAATGAGAGAGTTGGGCAGCTGTTCTGTGGGCTTCTTGTCTGCGCCTGAGCTATCGAGGTACGCCTTTTCGTATTCCGGAGAGAGGTAGGAGTAATGGTGGGAGAGTGCCCGGAGTTGGGATGGCGTCCAGCACCAGTTTTCTAGCATCTGGGATGGCGCTTCAACGAAGTCTCTGACGGTGTTGGTGCCGTGGAACCGCGAATATGTTGTTCTTGACACGAGATCGTGAATACCATGGCCAAGCTCGTGATAGAGCGTGGTCAACTCATCATGCTTCAATAGCGACGGTTTCTTTGCGGTGGGCTTAGAAAAGTTGCAGACGAGCGCGGTGGCTGGATACCTCCTCTTCCCACTCTCATCCACATACCCTGGCTGCAAATTGAAATTCGCGGCATGCCCATACTTGCCATCTCTAGGAAACAAATCCAAGTACAGGTACCCAACGAAACCCTCGCCTTCGCCTTCGTCGTCCCAAACGCTGAAGATCTGCACATCTTCGTGCCACACGATGTCGGACCCCTTGCCACCTTCTGCAAGAGCAGCGCGGTCTTCCTCGCCTACAATCTCGATGAAGACGAGGCCGAATAGCTCTTCAAAAATCTTCAACATGCCCTGGATACTAGTTTGCAGAGGGAAGTACTCGGCAATGACTTGGTGGTCGAGCTGATAGTCCTTCTCGAGCATGAGGCGGTCATAGTAGCGGTGGTCCCAGAGGTAGTAGCCGTCAGCTAGAGGGCCGGTGAGGCCGTGTTCCTTGACGTCCTGCTTCTTGAACTCCATGAGCTTCTCAATCTCCTGCTTGCCGCCCGGGGCCAGGCGTCTGCGCAGGTCGGCGAGGAAGTCGTTTACGGTCTTGGTCGTCTTGGCCATCTTGTCTTCGATCCTGAACTGGGCGTGGCTGTCGTAGCCGAGGATGCGAGCTGCCTCGTCGCGTAGGAGGATTGCTTCGCGGAACAAGGGGACGTTGTCGTTGCACTTGTTCTCGTTCTCAATCATGACCTTCTTCCTCGTCTCTGCGCTCGTGGCATATTTCAGGGTTGGGAACAGATCTGGGTACTTGAAGGTGAGCTTCAGCTTGCCCTCGTTCTCGGCCTCGCCCTTGGCCAGCGTCGCAATGACGTCCTCTGGCACGCCGTCCAGCTCCTCTGGAGTAAACCACAGATACCCGTTCTCCTCATTGAGGTTCTTCTGGAACGAGATGGAGATCTGGCTCAGCCGCTGCTTGATCTCCTTGAACCTGTCTCGCTTGGGGCCGACCGGCAAGCTCAGGCCATTTCGAATGAAGGACTTGTGGTCCTTCTCCAGCAGCCGCTGCGACTCGGGGTCCAGCTCCTCTTTCTTCCTCAGCGCAGCATCAACCAGGTTGAAGACGTCCTCGCGCATGGACGACTCGATGCCAAAGTCGTCGAACAGCTGCTCTGCCTCGCTGGACGCGTCGCGCAGCTCCTTGTTGGTCGAGACGGCATTGTAGAAGCCAATGATGTGCGACTCAATGGCCATCTTGTTGTCATCGCGGGCAATGGGGAGCACAACCTTGGCGAAGGTTGCGCTGTCGAGCGATGTGTCGCGCACAACGGCATCCTGGACGCTCCGCGACCGCGCAATCAGGCGCTTGGCGTCTTGAATCAGGCTCTCCTTGGTGGCCGTGAAGCGGGGCGGCAGCTGCGGCGGGGTCTTGTACCGCTTGGGGGCCATGGTGGAGTTGGTCAGCGGGCGCAAAGACGAGTGGGCAAAGGGATTGCGCAGGGGGCTCGGCTTCAGATACTGGACAACAGACGGGGGGCGCACGCCGAGTCGCAGAGAAGCCAGAATGGCGACGAGAGAGACAAAGAGGGCGGCGGCGGCAAACTTGATGGGGCGTGAGATAGCCACGGTTGCTGCTTTCTCTATGACATGTGGGGGAGGCGGGAGGCGCGCAGGCGGTGTGCTGCTGGCAACGGGTGCGCGCGTGTACTTTGGGGCACGGCCGACGACGGGGCGCTTGGTCTGGGGAGAGATGGGATGAGGCCGAGAATGGGTCTTCTGTTGCCTGGCTTGCTGGACAGGAACGGTGATGATGACGGGCTCCTCTCGAGCACTGCCGGCGCCTTGCGCACTGATCTGACGCCCACATCCCGCATCATGGCCCGCGACACGTCTTGCCGGACCGGGTATGGTCACGTCGTATGCGTAAACGTTGCCTGGCGTCGATGCTGCTATAGTGCAACATGGAGCGTCAGAGCAACCGCACACCTCGAGAGCACGTCAAAGAGTGGTCGCTGGTGGTCGTTTGTTGTCTACGCATTACCCATCGCAATCGCATTAGGCGCGTGGGGCAACCCAACACGCCAAGTGGCTGGTCTATCCACCTGTCTAGTCCCTAACGTCAGACCCGATTAAATACAGCCCCTCGCCAGCTTCCCTGTCAGTCCTCACATCTCTGTTGCAAGCCTAGTCATACTGCATTCAATTTGGCATCATGACGCCGCTCAGCACCTGCAACACAGTCAGAACCCATACACCGGCAAACACCAAAACATTGAACTCACCCTGGGTATCTTAAAGACAAGAGCGGCGCAGTAGCCAGCTACCACGCTGACACGGCTTCCCTGCCGTGGTAGCTCAAGCACGCTTTCCATTCCATTAACAAGGCCATAACCCACCCCAACAAGCCTACACCGTCATATGCGGACGCATCGGCTGCTCAATCAGCGTGCTCCCTCTACTCCCCGAGCTCAAGCTCTCAGGGACAGTGATGAATGGCTGCCAGCCCGGGTTGCCTTCGCCGGCCTTCTTTTCCGTCTCAAACAGCGCCCACGTGTCAACCTCCAGCGGTTTCTCCAGCGGCTGGTTGTGGCTAACAGCTTCTATGCCCATGGGTTTGGGCGGGCCGACCTCCATCCTGCGTTGTGTGATGCCGCGTTCTTCTTTTTCTCTTCGGCGGAATAGCATGCGGAGGAAGGGAACGGAGGCCGAGATGATACCGCTGTTTGTTTCGACTTGGCCCCATAGAAGCAAGTCGGCTCCGAATCGTGCGCTGTTTGCGGTTCAGCTGGGTTCGCAGATTTTTGCTGCATATACATACCTGTTCCAGGGCGATTCCGCCCAGAGCATCATAACCCACATGCGAACTGACGAGGCTACTATGGCCATGATGCCGACGGAGAAGATGCCGACGAGTGCAAGACGCTTGCTCATAGGAACGCGGAGACTGAGAAGTGCCGGGATAGGGAGTAACATGATGATGATATCGCTCAGGAGGTTGACAGCGGCAGAAAAAACCCACAGCTTAATCGGATCAAAGCACTTGACCTTTGGTGGCTTCGTCTTCGGATTGCGGTCGAACTGTGCAAGGTATCCAGCCGTAGCCCAAGAATTCGATGGGTTTTCACACTGGAATATCGACGCCATGGCCGCTGCGAATGTGTACATACAAACAAAGATGATGGTCCCGTTGACAAGTCGTCTGAAGGTGCGGTGTGACGCGATGGCGCGGTAAAAGTACAAAATGCTCAATTTCACGAAGCAGAGAGCAACAATGTAAGTGGTGCGGTATACCCACCATGCGATGAGGGAGCCGCGAAGTTGTTTTTCAATCTTGGGTCTTTTCTCCTGCACACCTATTAGCGCGCGCCCCGGGCTCAAAATCAACACACCTACCGGCTGCCGAAGGAGATTAGGTCGGAATTTGCGGGTTGTCTCGTCTTGGTAGTAATTGACAACAAAGTTTCCCCATGTAAGTACGAGTGCGACCAACATGAGATGATCCGTCGCTCCTATAGAGTTCATGATGAAATGTCGACAATAGTATCTTTAAAACAAATCAGCCATAAATTCAAGCCATCTTCGCGAAATACAAACCGCAGTCCTACGACGATAGTCGACAACGACGTCAAAATTGCCCCCACAATCACCACCACAAAGCCAGGCCGTAAATACATCGTACGTGAATATAAGGCGCAGAAGCCTACGTAGTAGCGAGTAAGTAGAGACAGACCGGTCTAAAAGCAAGACCTTCAAACAGAAAGCACAGAAGCGACAGAGCTCGAGCGCTCAGACAACAGTGTGGAGAAGCGAGCGAGAGATGCAAACGATGGGATCAAGATGGTAAAGTGCCGGTGCAGTTTATTATGAGTAGGATTCAACCATTCAGCCTTCCCCAGATTTCTGCACCTGCGAGACAGAGCGTTCCACGGTTCTTTCGTTTTCCCTTGTACCTGCAGGGAGGCGACAGCATCCCGTCCGAGGGATCATGCAAGCGGGAGGCCTGCATGGATGCGCGAATAGGATCAAGAAGCAATACGAACGGCACTGGGCTGACAGGGCTAAAAACCTCCTTGACTGTTCGCGAGGGCCTGGTTTTGCGGGCTGCGTAGAGTGATGTTCATACAAGCATGGTATGTTAGGCCGAAAGTGGAATAGTCACATAGTTTGACGATGGTCGCACGGTTGCAGAGGAGCGGCAGACGGCACAGAATCGGCCAAGCATTGTGCGCTACCACTGCTGAGGTGCGGACGGTCGCGTGGATTTCCGGTTATATGCAGCGCGCATGTGTGTGATGGCGTCGGGAAGGGGGCCTCCTGGAGGGCCCACAATTAGCCGAGGTGTGAGCTTGTATGGTGTGCGTCTGAGGTTACCAGGCTGAAACCATGCTCTTGATGCTCACGCTGCGGATATTGATGGGAAAGGCAACTCGGATGCATATGACCGTAGTGTTTCCTACATTTGCGTGCTGGAGGTGACATGGGAGTCTCCTACCTAGACCCATTCTTTGGTGGTTTCGTTTGTGTCCACAGCTTCATAACAGCCGTGGATGTGCAAGCCTGGATATCCTCGACAACTTCACGAATAGAAAGTGGGTACATCCTGACTGGGCGAATATAATTAGGATAGCACTAAACCCGTGGCTTCTCAAGTTCTGCGCTTAGGTGAGAATGAGTGTGCAATGCTCAGTCGAGGCCTAATCGAATATGCGGCCCTGAGACGACGAACTGCATATGCGACCGTGAAAAGTCGAAGAGAGCAGAACAGGATAAGATTAGAGGAGTATGGAAGTGGCGAAAACTAGACGGTTGACACATGTAATCCTAGGGCAGATCTAGCGGCCATTGATGCACTTGGGAGCTGGATGGGCACATTCTACTACGCAAGTAGGGGGTGAGCACCGGATGATGTGCAGCCCGCGAATAGCGGGGCTGGATGACAATAAGGGACAGATACTGCATTGTGGTGCAGAATCTGCGTAGGCATATGCTCTACTGTAAGACGACAGCAAAATAGCTCTTGTAGACGGACGAGACATGGAGGAGATCAACATGTTGTGATTAGCTCTTTGTCAGACAGCTGGGCGAGGACGAGTCTAGACAGTCACGTGATAGACTAATGACGCAACATGTCGAGCTAGTTCTTGCTCAACATGAGCAACAGTGACTCACTTTGGCACTTCCTGATTGGCTGATAGCCTGATATGGTAACCCTTCCCCCCCTCCCCACAATTTCAGTGTCCCTTTGGATTCATTTCGACTCACGATGATTGAAAGTGACAGCAACCGGAGCATCTGGAAGGCAGCGAGGGGTATATCTACAAGTTACTCATTCTGAGCAATTGTGATGCCCTCCATGACATGAAGCATATATAGCTTGTAGAAGTAGAGTAAGATTTTGTAGATAATGAATCAATTTACGACCACCTATGAAAATCGTGTCCCATGTGAGTGCCTCAACACCCATGACCTTAAAATCTCAGAGATTAAAACTATTTTTGCCGATCTGATGCCGCCTTGAACGTGTGGGCAATGACCGAGCTGTTTCCGACATCGTCTGACCCGAGGCTGAATCCAAGTTCCTTGTTGCGTAAAACTTTTGAAGCAGGGCCATGCTAACGTGGACAACGAGATTACTTTCGGGCCTGAAGTAGGGCACGGAGCGTTTCAACCTCACCCTCGAGCCTGGCACATCGAACTTTGAGGTCGTCGCGTTCCGTCTTCACATCCTTGAGTTCGGATTCGAGCGTGCTCATCTGATCAACACGCTTTTGTCGATAACGGCGAGCAGCCATGGTGTTTGCTCGTCGCTTTTCGATGCGTGAAGATTCAGGAGCGAGTGCATTGGTTTTGGAGCTCGAGTGTTCTGGAGACGAAGAGACACGGTTTTGAGGGCTTGTGTAGGCAGAACCGGGGGAAGAGTGATCTATATAGTTTAGAGCCATGCAGGTTCATTTAGGTAAGAAGCATACCTTTTATCATAGGAGTTGAGAGGCTGGGATTATGCATGTACTCTGCCCCTGAGGACATGGCGAGTGTATTTATGGATTGGTCCGAGGATGTGAATGGAGCATGGCCAGACATGAGCAATTGTGAGTCATCACCAAGGTAAGATGCCGGGCCGGAGGATGGCAAGGAGAAGGAAGTCCAGTCGGTAGCATCCGTGAAGGAAAGGTCGGAGGCAAGAGTATGGCCAGTCAAGGCGGCCGTAGAAGTAGAAGTAGTAGGAGTAGAAGAAGAAGATAAGGCGCTGGAATCAAAAGTGGAAAGGGAAAGGGCGTAGTCCCAGTTGACGGAGTGGGAGTAACTACCACAGTCGTCGACCGACCTTGCTTCGTTGACTTGGTCTGAACCGCATGTTGCCGGTGGTATATTCCATATCGGTATTGTAAGCTGCGGGTCGATGTGCCCGCCAGTGAAATCTAGGTACTCTTCAAATAAAATTGGATCAGTGGAGGGCGCCCAACGCGGGGATTGAGCGCGGTGTTAGGGTTGGAGAAGAAGAGAGGATGTGGGAAGGGCCTATGGCGCTTTATATGACGAATGGTGGGTGGGGCGGAGCTGCCAATTCCTGAAGAGGGAAGAGGGCGGTGCTGCGGTCAAAGGCCGCTAGTGACAAGGGCGGACTCATGCGTGCAAAACAGACCAGCACCGACCGAAGCCAATTGATCTGACTTGCAGGAGAGAACATACTAGTAGGAGCGGCGCTACAAGCTATTGAACGCATCCAAAGCCTCTGCTTACAGAACACAGCGTTGTGCTGCCTAGTCCTTCAGGCTTCAGCCGTGAAAAACAGCCTGTCGGTAAGCGGCGCTTGGACCTCCACCAGCCCCAGCACGTCTTCTTTCTACGGCAAGCATCACATATCAAGCATAGGGCAGTGCAACACCACGACCCAATGCCTGCCCTACCCTCGCACCGAATACTGCGGCCCAGCCTGTCGCCGATACGGTGCGACTCGCTCCTCTCGTTCCTCATCCCCTCGCTCAATTGCACGCGCATCACTCCAGCCGCAGCTTTCTCCACCACGCTGCCCAGATGCAAGTCAGATAATAATCGTAATCGTGGACTCTCGGCCATCCGAGCCACCGGCCTTCGCCGCAGACAGACGCTTTCTGTGAAAGAAAAAGACTTTGCCAACCAGACACTGCCAACCCCAGTGCCCATTGAAGAGAAGCCGACAGGCTCACCCGACCATGGTCTGTGGGACTTTTTCAAGAACAAGGAGCTGCTTCAAACACCTCTGGATGAGAAGAGACACGGTACATGGCGTCTGCCGACTTGTGCGCCCATGCAACAGCTGACACCAAGGCAGGCCGGGCATGGACACTGGGTGAACTGCGCAGCAGAGACTGGGACACCCTGCACCAGCTGTGGTGGGTCTGCGTCAAGGAGCGAAATCGCCTAGCCACAGAGAAACTGGAGCGCGCACGAATAGAGGCCGGTTATGGCGACATAGAGAATCTAAAACGAGACAAGACAGTGCAGAAGACAATGAAGGCTATCCTCGATACACTAGCCGAGCGACAGCAAGCATACACAGACGCATACGAGCTGGCAAAACGCGACCCGGCTATCGATCTGGCGAGGACAGATGGGCCACAGTTCACACAGCCAGTCTATGTAGGTATAGATGATGCAAGGTAAGATTAGGCGCTGACGTTGAAACAGGATCCACTCGAACCCGAACGCTGAGCCAACTTGGGTTCTGGATGAACTGAGAAGACGATCTCGACGCATTTCACACTGTGCATCGCATGGGCTATCGGTGGTAAAAGGCGCGTTGGACGGGATAGAACAACATACAAGGATACACAGTTAGCTGAGGCCAGTGGAAGGTAATTAGATGTGGTCGCCATGGTGTTGGGTATATCCTCTGTAGAGTATGCCTGTGTCGTGCTAGTCGTGGGATGACTTTACTTGAAGTAGCAGGAATTAAAACCCAGTGCTCCTTTACCCAACGTTGACCTTCCACGTTAGACAAGCAAAGTCTTCACAATTAGCATGGTAGGACATATGCAGTGCATAAAGTCGACGAGCCTCAAACGCCACTTGCATAGTATTGGGCTAAGAAGCTCCAGCGATGCACCCCCACATCACTTGCTCACCGCAACACCCAAACACTGCGCTGTCCACCCAAGCTCTGGTAAACAACACACCAGCCTGTCATATTCACCCTTTGCTTGTACATCCCCTCTACAGTAATCATGGACGAGATCGCGCCCGAGTACGATGTTGTGGTGCTGGGAACAGGTGGGACTACCCCGCCAGAGCCGCAGCCGCCAAAAGCTAATACGTCCTAGGCCTCACTGAATGCGTGCTTTCTGGGTAAAACGCGTGCGCTCGTACTGACGCAAAATACTGACGACCCTGCAGTGTGCTTAGCGTCAAGGGCAAGAAGGTTCTTCACATTGATCGTAATGATCACTATGGCGGGTATGTCTTCTGGGAGCCATGCATTGCACATATGGCTAACGTGACGCAGCGAGGCGGCCTCCCTGAACATTGAAGCGGCAAGTTTTGCAGAGAGCAATTCATATGTAAAGAGGCTAACATGCATGCAGCTGTTCAAGAGATATGGACAGACCGCTGGCGAGCCATGGAAGAAGTACGGCCGAGTCAACGACTGGAACATCGATCTCGTCCCCAAACTCCTCATGGCGAATGGAGAGCTTACTAACATCCTCGTCTCGACTGATGTTACAAAATATCTCGAGTTCAAGCAGATTGCAGGAAGCTACGTCCAGCAGGGTAATGGCTCCAAGGCCACCGTCGCCAAGGTTCCCTCAGACGCCGGCGAGGCGCTGCGGTCACCATTGATGGGCCTCTTTGAGAAGCGACGCGCGAGGAACTTCCTTGAGTGGGTTGGTGCATACAAGGAGGATGACCCGGCGACACACAAGGGTACGCATGTTGCAGCGTTGACGTATTAGGGAACTTATGCTGACTATCTACCATAGGCCTGGATGTGAAGAACAACACCATGAAGGATGTCTACGATAAGTTCGGCCTCGAGGCCACCACGCGCGACTTCATCGGTCACTCAATGGCTCTCTACCAGACCGACGATTACATCGAGGAGAAGGGAGCGGCTAATGAGGCCATCCAACGCATCCGCCTGTACGTCAACTCCATGGCTCGGTACGGCAAGTCTCCATACATCTACCCGCTCTACGGCCTTGGAGAGCTGCCTCAAGGGTTTGCCCGTCTCTCAGCCATCTACGGCGGAACTTATATGCTCAATACTGATGTCGACGAGTTCCTCTATGATGGAAGCAAGATTGTAGGCATCAAGGCCACAATGAAGGAGAAGGACGACACTGGCCCAGGCATGAAGTTCGAGACTAAGGCGAAGAAGATCCTCGCAGACCCATCGTACTTCCCTGGAAAGGCGCGCGTAACCGGCCATTTGCTGAAGGCTATCTGCATTCTTAATCACCCGATCCCTAACACTTCAGATGCCGACTCCCTGCAGTTGATTATCCCTCAGTCACAGGTGGGACGCAAGCACGGTAAGCCAATTTCTCCTCAACAGAAAACTCTTAATTAATGCTCATTAGATATCTATGTTGCTGTCGTTTCGTCCGCGCACAACGTATGTCCCAAGGGATATTACATCGCTATTGTCTCGACCATTGCCGAGTCTGACAGCAACCACCATCTCGAACTCAAGCCTGGTCTTGAGCGCCTCGGCAAGATTGAGGAACAGTTCTTGGGCCCAGCGATTCCGCTCTACGAGCCGCTTGAAAGCGGCGCCAATGACAACATCTTCTTGTCCAAGAGCTACGACGCAACGAGCCATTTTGAGACAACGACCGGTAGGCACACATTCAGCTACTGTATTGTTCGGATGCTGACAAGTGGGCAGACGACATCAAGGATATCTACCGACGTGCAGAAGGCCACGAGTTGGTTGTTGAGGGGTTGAGGGAAGGACAGAACTTCAATGTGGAAGAGTAGATAGATGGCAAGCATATCTCTCGCTTTGGTCCATTTGGTGGAGCTAAATTGGAAGCAATGCTACCTGAGTTGCGGTTTCAGATTCTTGCCTTTTCACGTGCTCTCTGCTCTGAGCACGACGCAGTTTTGCGGAGCTCGGCTATTGCCTCTTTGGGGAGCCAGGACCTCCTCCACGTCGTCCACCAAACCTCCCTCAAAGGTGCGAGTGATTGTGCAGGCGAGAGCAGATCTCTCACTACCCAAGCATAACTCTAGGCAACACCCACGGGACCACGGCCAGTCTGGTAGCATCTTCAAGAAAATGGTAGTGGGTGGCCATACGAACACGTAAGGCTTGGCAGGGACACCTCAATGAGCGCGCAGCTTTTGGCTGCCATTGAGGTACTACCACAACATTGCATCTCCTCTGAGGGCATCCACTCCTTTTCTTTTCCCATCGTTCGTTTCACCATGGCGCAGCTTGGGCGACGCAGGTTTCTGCTGGTGGCGGTGGTTTTCCATCTGGTGTACATCTACAGCATCTTTTCCATATATTTCGTGAGCCCCGTTGTGCATGGCATGCGCGAACACCGTGTGGAGGCACAAGAAGCGCCCGCGAAGCGATTGGTGCTGTATGTCGGTATGTAGACGATGGGTAATGCACTGAGACTGCTTGCATGCTGAATAGAATGCATAGGCGACGGTCTCCGCGCGGACAAGGCGTTCCAGTCCTTCCCAGACCCTGATCCCAATCCACCGGCTGGAAATGCAAGCACACCTCGGCCCCTCGCGCCCTTTCTTCGCTCCAAAGTCCTTGAGAGCGGCACGTTTGGCGTGTCGCATACGCGTGTGCCCACCGAATCTCGCCCCGGCCACGTTGCGCTCATCGCAGGCTTGTATGAGGACGTGTCGGCCGTCACAACAGGCTGGAAGCTGAACCCTGTTCACTTTGATAGTGTCTTTAACCGGAGTAAGCACACGTGGAGCTGGGGCAGTCCTGATATCCTGCCTATGTTTGAGCAAGGCGCTGTCCCTGGACGAGTAGACGCATACTGTTACGATGCAGAGCTGGAGGACTCATCGAAAGATGCCTGGGTGCTGGATGAATGGGTGTTTGAGAGAGTGAAGAAATTGTTTGCCGACGCGAAGACGAACGCGACACTGAATGCGCAATTGAGGCAGGAGAAAAACGTCTTTTTTCTTCATCTTTTGGGCCTCGATACAACCGGCCATGCTCATCGACCGTTCTCGTGGCGCTATCTGCACAACATTCAGATTGTGGATAGGGGCGTGCAGGAGATTACCAAGCTGATTGAGGATTTCTACGGCGATGGCAAAACGGCGTTTGTCTTCACTGCAGATCACGGCATGAGTGACTGGGGCAGCCACGGAGACGGGCATCCAGATAATACGCGGACGCCCCTTGTGACATGGGGTGCAGGTATTGCAACGCCGAATAAGAGCACAACCGGCGTGGCTCCGGGGCACGAAGATAAATTCTCGGCGGACTGGAACATGGACTTCATTGAGCGACATGATGTTGATCAGGCAGACGTCGCCGCTCTTATGGCCTATCTGGTTGGGCTGGACTTCCCCACCAACAATGTCGGAGTGCTGCCTCTTTCATACCTGAACGCTGACCCCAAGGTAAAAGCACAGGCCCTTCTCGTCAACGCCAAGGAGATACTAGAAATGTATCACGTCAAAGAAGAGCTTAAAAAGTCCACAGAGCTGCGTTACAAGCCCTTCTCTGGACTGGGCGATGAGAAGCATTCAGTCAAGCACCGCGTTTCCGAAATCCAGAAGGTGATTGATGCAGGAAACGCCGAGGATGCAATTCGACAGACATACGAACTCATCAACCTTGGTCTGGAGGGTCTCAGGTACCTGCAGACATATGATTGGCTATTCTTGCGAACCCTGATTACAATCGGATATGTTGGCTGGGTCGTCTTCGCCATTACGACTGTGATCGATCTTCACGTTCTCACTGAAGAGGTGGAGGCGATGCGCACTACTCACAGTATTGCCGGCTTTTCATCAGTATTGGTTGTGCTTTATGCAGTCTTGCTCAAACAGCAGTCTCCGTTTGTGTACTATATCTATGCCTTCTTCCCCGTCATGTTTTGGGAGGAGATCTACGCGCGCAGGATGTCTTTGATCAAGGGTGGCAGAAGTCTTTTCGGCCATGTGTCATCCGGCGCTGATGTTGCAAAGCTCGTATTGTCAGGACTTGGTTTTTTTGGTCTCCTGGAGGCTCTAGTATGTGAATGGTCTAAAGTGCATCGTTCACCAACTAACAAGTCTACAGGTCCAAAGCTACTTCCATCGGGAGATCTTCACGGCCTGCTATCTAGCAGCGATTGCGTGGCCAATGCTGTACGGGCAAGACTTTGTCAAGAAAAATCTCGGCACGGCCACCACCTGGACATTGTCATGCTTGACTATGAGTACCTTCACTCTGCTGCCTGCGAACAAGGCCGAGAATCCTTACCTTATTTTGCTTGGTGGCTGTCTCATGTTTGCCGTAGGTGCGTTGTTCCTTTTCTTCGAGAAGACCATCCTCGCCGAGTCTCCAGACGATAAAGTCGCTCCGCGCGGTGTCGAAGACGAGTCTCGAATCATACTAGGCATCCAACTTGGTCTAGTCTTACTATCAATGATTGTCACCAAGAGCAGCATTGGATACATTCAGGCGCGACAAGGCCTACCTCTCGGCGTCCTCGTGGTAGGCTGGGCTACCCTCCTCGCCTCGCTCTCCGTCCCCCAACTCCATAGCAAGTACCAAAACACCCACTACATCCACCGCCTCGTAGTCCTCTTCCTCCAATTCTCGCCGACCTTCATCATCCTCACAATCTCCTACGAAGGCCTCTTCTACTTCGCCTTCTTCCTCTCCATCTTCACCTGGCTGCGCCTCGAGCACAAAATCCACCTGCACGCCGCACAACCCCAACTAACGACCCCACGCCCCCTCGCCCTCGCCGACTCTCGCATCGCCCTGTTTTTCTTCTTCTTTATCCAATCTGCCTTCTTCTCCGCATCAAATATCGCATCTGTATCCTCCTTCTCGCTCGACGCCGTCTACCGCCTCGTCCCTATCTTCGACCCCTTCTCCCAAGCCGCGCTCCTCCTCCTCAAACTACTCCTCCCCTTCGCCGCGCTCTCGGCCGTGTTTGCCCTGCTGCACAAGCGCCTAGGCGTTTCGCCGTCGGCCCTCTTCATGCTAGTCATGGCGCTCAGCGATGTGTTGACGCTGGCGTTCTTTTGGCAGGTTAGGGATGAGGGGAGTTGGTTGGATATTGGGACGAGCATCAGCCATTTTGTAATTGCGAGCTTGTTGGGGGTTTTTGTGGCGGGGCTAGAGGGGGTTGGGGGATGGAGTGTTGCCGGGGTGGAGTTTGGGGGTAGGAAGAAGGATTGAGTAATGTGGTGTTGGGTTGGGGTTTTTGGTGGAATAGATGTGTTTCTTGGGGTATAAAATTTATTGTGTGTATGATTATGATGCTTGGTGTGGTACTGTGTGTATACTTTGTCCATGGATGACGCGACTTCATTTTTTTGACTTTGGATTCTATTCCTGTCCTGGCTTTTTTGAAGGCTCTCGTGTTTTTCAGCCTTTATGTCTCTTACATTAGGGCGTGAAGTCTCCCAGATCCTGGTCCTGGTGGTGTATATCACGCGTCTTATTGGGGTGGGGGGTTATCCCATTGTGTCTTTCCAGGTACCTATATGGGCTATTCAACTCTTTGGTAGCCGCAGTACTGCACCTTTAAAAACAGTAGGCATTTTCAAGAAAATAACCAAGGAATTGATTTTCATGTTTCCATGTTCCATGTTTTCATTCGCGTGTACATTGACGTGGCACGTGTGGCTTTCTGGCCGGAGGGGCTGGGCGGTCCGGCTCGGCAAACGCGGGCTAGAAGTGGGCCGTGCCCATCGCCCTTCTCGATGAGCTGTGCATGCGTGCGACGACGAGATTGCCGTTCGTCACGTTATCCGGTCACTTCTCCCTGCTCACACCCGGCCACTGTCGCACTATTCATTATCGCCGTCATCCGAGCCCGGACAGCCTGTGCGACGCCGATTTCGCGTGGTTGATAAAACACCTGCCAACGCGCCCCCAGCCTCCTCAAGCTCCCAAGTCAGCCACATCTTTTCTCGCCAAATAAACTTCAGACCCTCGCTCGCCTTCCCAACCTCCCGCTCCCAAACCGGGCGCGTAATCTCGGCTGGCCAGCGCCGCCGCCATATATTTCCCGTCTTTCACTCCGCGCACTCCACGCCTTTCTTTCTTCATAATGTTCTTCAAACGACGCTCGTCTCGCGCAAACAGCTACGTTGAGCACGACGCACCTCCCCGCGCACAATCCTTCGACGACTACGCCGAGAAGCGCCCTGACTCCAGCCGCAAAGAGTCCCAGCAGCCCACGTCGCCCACAGAAGACGAAGAAATGTATCCGCGCCCACAGCAGCCCCAGGAGTCGGTACTGCCCACTCGTGGCATCAGCAACGCCGGCCACAACTCGATGCCGCCGGCCATGAACCGCGCACCGACCATGGGCACTGGGCAGCCCGAGCCAATGCCCGATCTGCTTACCCAGGCCTTCAACCAGGCCATCCGCCCCTATACAGAGAAGATTGAGCACCTCGAGCAGCAGCTTGCTGATATGACGGCCTGGGTTGACCAGCTCGAGCAGCAGCGTGCCGAGGTACATGGCTGGATCGATAAGCGCGGCCTGCGACCTGGTATGTTATCACCTCGAGCATCTTAATGGGCCCGTAGCTAACAATTCCAGATGTTCCTCCCTCTATTGCCAAAATCATGGATACCACGACCCCTGACGCCGCCGTCGCACTCAATGCCCAGCTGGACCGCAAGATTACCATCGTTAATTTCGACCTGCACCGACTCCAAGACGATCTCAACGATTCCATCTCCTCGTCACACTTCGCCTCGGCCATGCTCAAGTTCCTGCCCGACATCCAGCGACTTGCCCTGCTCCCTCAAGGTCCGCGCCATGCCTTCGACCTCGTCCTGAAGCTTGGCGGCAACCTCAACTCGCACGGTGGCATAGACAGCGCCGATGCGAGTGACATTGCAGCGCGCCGCGACTTTTACCAGCGGTTAGATGCTGCCATGGTCGAAGTTGTCACCCGCCGCTTTGGTGAGGGTGAGGAATGGAGTGTGCAGCGCGAGATCAAACGCATCGAGAAGACGGCCAGCTATCTCAAGACATATGGTGTTGAGCCCTACTTTCCATCAACACTTGACACGATGAAGCGCGAATTGGAGTTCCAGCCTCATGGCAACGGCGTGCCTGCCAACAACAACACGCAGGGAACAGGAACTCCTCCGCGGTACCATTAGGTGTTTGAAAGTGCTTGAGTTGGCGAGGAGCTAACGGCTTGTGTTGTAGTTCGAGTCGAGCCAGCGGAGATCTGCCAAGTGTTTCAATTACTGTTGCGCGTCCAGACAGCCCTGCACCCTTCCGTCGAGATGCATCACTGAGGCGCAACGCTTTTACTGTGAAACACTCTTCGGCTCAATTATCTGATTGTCAAGCGGATGGGCCTGCGATTACCGAAACTATACTGCCATCGCAGCCAGACGAGTTGCTGCCGAGCGTCTCGACCGAAACCACACCGCTATGGGTTGAATAGCAGTAGGCCACCACCGTCTCGCGACCCACCCGTCATGATCATGTTCGAGTCTCGCGGCTTCTTCAGTCTTACCCACTCGATGGTACTCCTGAAGCTGATGATGAGCACTGAAGTAGTAGGGATAACAAGAACTGAGGCTTCATCGAGACAGGCACCCTGCCACCCAACAACAGATATCTATTCAGCCAAACTCCTCCCTCAAGCCGGCAACACAACGCATTCAGCCACGTACCTCTTTGCTTTCGTTGTTTCAAACATAGGCTATCCCCATTCCGGGATAAGCAACTCGGCCCCTTGTATTACGGCTCTCTTATATTTGCTTTCTCATTTACTCACCAGTCCATAACTTCTTTGGTCTTCGGGTGGCCTAGGGGAGGTTATGGTTGTAACTTAATATCTTGGTTTCACGAATCTCCTTGGTTTGCATCAGTCATACCCAGCATCGGTACGGGGTGAGTGGCGTTATTGGTGCATGGAAACCCCACGAATGGGGCTGTGGAGAGCACGCACTGTGGGTGTAGGTATATCGTTAGGTACGGAATAAATACACAGAATTTACCCTGTGGTCTGGATGTTTATTGAGGTTGTTGGTGCTTTAAGCCTGTTGCCGAAGTACTGCCGTAGGAAATCGCTTTCGTGCTGCAGTTGGCGATCGCCTCATCACTCGCTCTTATACACCGTCACTGACACTAGAACTGAGAGAAGCCGGACTCAAAAAATTCAAATTTGCATTTAAATTTCAACGACGTTGACGCTGGATGCACACCCGATTGGGCATTGCGGCGCGTTCTCGATTTCCCCGCGTCGAGGCCTGTCGATCAATGTGTTGATGTCATTCCCAATGCGGTAATCCGAAGAAGCATGGTGGGATAGGAAATGGAGTAAGTCGGCTATATATTTTGGGAATTCTGCTCTTTATTAAGTACAATTCTGGCCGCATGATTGCGTTATCTCGAGTGTAAAGGGAGATTACTCGTACTTGCACACAACTCAGATTCAGACTTTTGAACCTTCACGATGCCAGACACGAATGGCTCCACGGCCTATGGCGAGGCTACCGTCAATGGCCTCTTGAAAAAAGAAGGAAAGCCGAGTGCACCATCCCAAACGAGCACAGAAGATATGGCACTTGTATTGCAAAGTTTCCGGTTGCTTATTGCGGACTTGTGTCAGCAGTTTGGCATGGGGCATCCTGGCTCAGCGATAGGAATGGCTGCTATTGGAGTTGCGTTGTGGAAGTACGCCATGCGCTATGCGCCACACCACCCAGACTGGTTCAATAGAGACCGCTTCCTGCTTTCCAACGGTATGGATAAGTGTTGAAATAATCACGGTGCGGGGCTGATACTCTCAGGTCATGCTTGTCTTTTCCAGTATACGAACTTGTATCTGTCTGGGTACAAGGCGATGACATGGGAGCAACTGCTGTCTTACCATTCGGAGCGGCCAGATAGTCTTTGCCCTGGCCATCCTGAGATTGAGCATGAGGGCATTGAACTCACTACCGGACCGCTTGGCCAGGGAATTGCAAATGCTGTGGGTCTAGCAATGGCGACGAAGCACTTGGCGGCCACGTTCAACCGGCCTGGGTATGAGGTGGTGGATAACCAGACCTGGTGTATTGTTGGTGATGCGTGTTTGCAAGAAGGTGTTGGCTGCGAGGCGTTCAGTTATGCTGGTCACCTGAAGCTCAACAATCTGACCGTGCTTTACGATAACAACCAGATCAGCTGCGATGGCTCTGTCGATTTAACCAACACCGAGGACGTGAATAAGAAGATGGAAGCATGTGGTTGGGAAGTCATTGATGTGGAAGACGGAGTGAACGACGTCGAAGCGATCGTTGCTGCTTTGGAAAAAGGCCGCCATCCAGATCGTGTCAAGCCGCTGTTCATCAATATACGTACCATCATTGGGGTTGGGAGCGCCGTGGCTGGTCAAGCAGTTGCCCATGGAGTTCCACTTGGTAAAGAGAACATTGCCGATATGAAGAAAGCATGCGGGTGGGACACATCGAAGACATTCTACATCCCCGACAAGGTCAAACAATTTTATGCTGACATACCATCGCGCGGCGAGCAACACGTACAGCGATGGAACGACCTTCTTGCCGCATACAGCAAAGCACATCCTGAGCTTGCTGCAACATTCAAATCCCGTATGGCTGGCGAGCTGCCTGAAAACTGGGAATCTATGATACCCACCAGCTTCCCGTCAGACCCAACGCCAACTCGCAAGTCAAACAATCTTGCGATTTCCAAACTCCTCGCATCGTCTCCTACCTTCATGGTTGGTACCGCTGATTTAACACCTTCTGTCAATCTGACTTGGCCCAATTACCAAATCTACAACCCACCCAGCCTAACACCCACATCCGGTGCCAAAGGCTCCTACGAAGGCCGATACATCCACTACGGCATCCGCGAGCACGTCATGGCAGCCATATCCAACGGCCTCGCCGCATACTCGCCCGGCACCATCATCCCCATCACCTCCTCTTTCTTCATGTTCTACCTCTACGCCGCACCCGCCGTCCGCATGGGCGCCCTGCAAAATCTCAAAGTCATCCACATCGCCACCCATGACAGCATCGGCGCTGGCGAAGACGGGCCCACCCACCAGCCCGTCGAACTCGCAGCGCTCTACCGCGCAATGCCAAACATGCACTACATACGCCCCGGCGACAGCGAAGAGGTTGCTGGCGCGTGGATCCACGCGCTGAAGAACGATGGCCCCACCATGATCAGCGTAAGTCGCCATGCCGTGCCGCAGCACACCGGCCTCACAGCGCGCACTGGCGTCTCATGCGGCGCATACGTCCTGCGCGAAGATCCCGCCGCAGACCTCACGCTCATCGGCGTCGGCGCCGAACTGCATTTTGCCCTGGAAATCGCAGCCCAACTCGTGACGCACAACGTCAAAGCTCGCGTCGTCTCGTTCCCCTCGTTCGCGCTGTTTCGCCAGCAGAGCGTGGAGTACCGGCGCGCGGTGTTGAGGCGCGCTGAGGGGATTCCTGTCGTTGTTGTCGAGCCGTATGTTAGTTTGGGGTGGGAGCGGTATGCGGATGCGGGGGTGCATATGAAGGGGTTTGGGCATTCGTTGCCGGGGAAGTATATTTATGGGTATTTTGGGTTTGAGGCGGGTAATATGGCGGGGAGAATTATGAGGTTTGTTGGGGAGTGGAAGGGCGGGGAGGTGGAGAGGGGGGAGTATGTGGAGTTGTGAGAGGGATGTTGGGATGGGAGTGATGGGTTGCATGGTTTGAGATGCTTGTGGACCTTGGGAGAGATGCAACTACGGGTTGCGCGGGAAGAGTAAGATGTAGTAATTCGGCCCGCCTTGTAATAAAGCACGTTAGTTGTGGCCTAGTAGCTTACTGATTGCAATTATTATGCCCCCCCGTGCGACTCCCTAGTCGAAGTAGGTAAGGGCGCGCCTAGAGTAGGTAGCGCACCAGGCGTACCAGTTGCGCTGGATGTTAGTAGCTCACTAGGGGCAGAGGTTGCGCAAGGTATTCAAGCGGCCTTGCGAGGAAGATGTACTAGACAAAGTTTAGGCAGCACTCATAACTGCTGCTATAGCTAACGCCACAGCTCCTCCTAAGAGAAGACCCGACGCTTAGGTAGTTGCTAGTTTGCGTGGTAAGGCAGACTCCTCAGCCTTGTACCTTACCTACCAACAGTTTACTACACAAACTTGACTGTGCAAAGAATCCAGCATATAGCATCCCTAGGCCCGCCCGACCTAGTGCAGCTTATCCAAAATCGCCTCAAGAAATCTCATGCCC
The DNA here is from genome assembly GCA_028458525.1 of Ophiosphaerella herpotricha. NCBI lineage: Eukaryota > Fungi > Ascomycota > Dothideomycetes > Pleosporales > Phaeosphaeriaceae > Ophiosphaerella > Ophiosphaerella herpotricha. The sequence goes on from JALNQK010000155.1 coordinate 28,097, forward strand.
TGATACGGCCAATGACTTCCGCCAGTGGTAGACAGGCTTTCCGCTATCGCCGAGGCTTCTTTCTAGTGTCCTTTGGCAGGCATCTAGGAAAGTCAGACAGGAAAACGAACAAGGACGAGTTTTACCTTGACAAGTCCAAGACTGAACTGGACTCTTCACCCGGCAGGTGAGAAGTCGTGGGAGCAGTGAGAGCAAGGGGAAGAAGACCGGGTCAGCCTAGTAGTCTTCAATCTTCAGAAGTTGGGAAAAACGCCCAATGTTACTTTGTTTCGAGTATCAGATGTACTTCGTTTCCTCGAGGCGAGCAACGAGCCCTATCTGACCCCACCAGGGTACCAAAAATGGGCGACAAATTGCGATGAGCATACTATCACGGGGCGGGACGTTGAGAATTGTATTGTGCAGCTTGCCCCTGGGTTAGAGCTCCAATTTATGCCGATTATAAACCACCCTTTTGGCAGCGCATATGGAGAGTCCTTTGTGGGGTTGTATTGTGGCAAACCGCACTGACTATAGTATTAATTTTTCTTTGTAGACGGGCCGTTTTACTGTGGGATAGGGGGTTTGCAGAGTCTGTGCCATATGCCTCATCTCTGGCACGGGAACTCTACTCATCTCTGTACCGTGTATAGGAAAAGTCGTATTGTTCGAAGCGAGCAGAAAAACCGTTGCTTGAGCCCCGTAATTAATTTTGTATGTCAACGCGCAATTTCCACGTGGCGTTAATCCGACACCGGGCCAAAAGGCGATATGTCGTGCCCATACGCGAGCGCTAGTGGTGAAGATAAGGTTCGGTTGTTTTCAGATGTGAGAACAGAGAGCGTGAATTATTTCCCTTTCCGTGCGCTCGGAAAACTTGACTTCCGCAGAAGACACTATTTGACGTATTTGTCATATATACTGTCTCGCCGATCAAAGCATACCAATTGAGCTAGTAGGGTCAAGAGCCGGAAGCCTGGCGATACGGCATTCCGTGTTCAGCCACAATCTTCTTGGGAAAGTTCATTACGATACTGTGATCGACGGACTATGTGAAAAGGGATGGGAGTGCGGGAACAGCGACTTGGTGCCAGAGAAGAACCGAACCTTGCTCTTTGAGGGCGACGTCTGCTGGCACACACGGTACAAGGCGTTCCTGGGTACTGCTATGATGCCACCACCGCCTGCTCACTCGCCCCCAAAAAATAACGATTAGAAGGGACTTTAGTCGTACGCTTTGTAAATTTCGAATACCTTACAATCCGGTAGTTATAGGTATGCGGGAGCCTATGCAAGCATGTACAGTCTTGAAGGCACAATGCACCTCATGAACACATTCCTAGCGCTGACTAGTGTATCTTCTGCAAACCTTTTTCCTATACCGTAAAAATTCGCCCCTTTCGCCGAACGCTAGTAGGGGTGCTGCGAGCCGCAGGACAAGCTTAAATCAGCTGCGATGACACGTAATATGGGGCTTACTAACAAAATTACATTACGATAATTCTTGCAGGTCTACTGTAGTGCTTCAAGTAAGCCTATATCAAATTTGAAGCTCGATTTGAGTCTATATACATCAAATTTTGGTGTTTTTTCAACTTTTTGATGATCCTTGGCGCTCACTAGCGCGGCGCTAGTGAGCCGCTAGTAGCAGCACGTTAGCGATGAGCTGCCAGCTCCAGTAGCAGAGGTTACTTTGAGATATAATTTGTATGAGAAACCTATACAAATTATATCTTCAAGTAGACCTCTGCTGCTGCCTACAGCAACTGCGTGCTAAGGGCTCGCTAGCGTCAATTTTAGCGTCAGTGAGGAGTGAACTCAACTCCATTTCGCCCATCAACTCATCAACTCCATCTACTCAACTACTCAACTACTCAGTAGTAATCAAATCAGTTACAGATCGTTTCTTTCTCCCAGTTTGGACGTTGAGAGAACGCCGAGAATTCAACTCACTCGGCGTAAGCTGCGAAAGCGGTGTACGAGCCATCTTGGGATAGTAATACAGGCACTGGTAATCTGGCTGGAGCAGCGATTTATCAGCGCCTGACGCGCCCAGACAGGCTACTGCAGATTACGTATGCGCGACAGTCTGATATTGCTACTCTCTTGGCACGTTTTGGTACTGGCTCGCTTAACTTTGATTAGCAGCTAAGTTTAGAGCCCCTACTAGCGTTCGGCGAAAGGGACGAATTTTTACGGTAATTTTCGTCTATCGGTGTAGGCGCGCTAGCAAGTATGAGGACCGCGAAATTTCCGCGCCGCAAGCCGCGCCGCACCTACCATACAGCCGCCAAAAACTCTCCTCGTTACTCGAGATGTCGTCGACATATGGGCGGGACTGACGTTTGGACCCTTGGGAGCTTGAACCCACCCCCGCAAGTTAGCCTCACTTAATTCATCATACATATTAGTGCGTAGAGCACACCATATCGCTCGTCAACTGGCTGAAGAGCAGAGAGCTTCGCTTAGTTGCTTCAACGCCTCCAAATGCACCATCAAATTGACGAGTCCCTGCGTATCATGTTGACTGGCTCATGTGTGAAGGGATCAGCGCTCATTAGGCACCACATGATCGGAGCGTCACTTACCTAAGCGATACGAAGATGCGGGGTATGTTAGGCCTAGACTCTGTAAAACTTCGAGTCTCATTGGCGGCCCTTCATCCTAGCTTTTCGGGCCGTCTCTTATTGGTCGGTTCTCCATGTTAGCGAGAGTTCAGGATTGCTTTTTGGGGCGTCAAGACTGACTAGACTTGCACTGGCAAACGCCCTCCTGGACGCCACCATACTGCCTTCTTTCTGGAATTCTGCGGCTCCTTAAACCTCTTAAATTGAAATGACAGCTCTAGGGCCGGTTTTACCAAACTAAGTTGTTATACTCCCCAGGCCCAGGCAACCTAGGGAAAAAAAAAAACTCAATTTGAACCCTCAGTACGTCTTGCAGCATGGGTGGGAATTCGCCGCCCCCAGCGGATGGAAATGTCGAAACCGCTATTCCAGGAGCTATAGCTATTTCATTCCTCTTTGCACTGGCACTACTTCTTTACGGGATCCGCATGTACACTCGAGTTCGTCCCACTTTTCAGCTAAGCGCTGTTGATTATATCGTCTCGGTAGCCTTTGTAAGGACCTGTTGTAGATGTATTGTAAGAGACATGCTAATATTCCCAATAGGTATGCGAATTGGCCGCATTTATCAGTACCATAATTGCTATCTGCTATGGCTTCGGACGCCATTCCTACTACATTTCAGACGCTAACCAAACCAAAATCCTTAAATGCGTTTATGTAGTCGCATTATTGGGTGGTTGGGCATGCCCTATCGCGAGAATATCAATCGGCGTCATGCTGCTCCGCTTCCAATTATCCACCACACGAAAAGTGGTGCTCTGGATTTTAATGTCCATCCAGCTCCTCTTCGTGATCGGGTATGGCCTCGTTATGATCCTCCAGTGCCATCCAATCCGAACCTTCTGGGAAAATGTGCCGGGCGGGGTCTGTTGGAGTAATGAACAATCACGGATTTTCGGTCGTACAAATACAGGTAAGTTTTCAGTTGAGATTCCAATAGTAGGTGCTAACTTAAGTAAGCGATTGGTATATGCAGCGATCTTATCTTCGCTATCATGCCCATATTTTTTATCTGGACCATGAACCGGCCCGTTATAGAGCGGGTACTAATGACCATCCTTATGGGCTTCGGAGTAACTGCAGCTACGGCTGGAGCAATAAAGCTTTATTACATTGGAACTTGGAAGTTTGGAGAAGCGGGCCTCAATGACACGGTAGCAATGTATATGTGGTTTAGGGTTGAAGAGATCTGCTTGATTGCTTCGGCTTGTGCACCGTTTCTCAAGCGACCTATCGAGCATATGATCAATGAAACCAACCTACCGCAGTGGGGTTTCGTTACCATCAGCCTAAAATCGCTTCGCTCCTGTGGACGGCGAAATACGGCAATGAATGCCCCGAACGGAGAGTCTCCTACTAAAGAGCATTCGACACAAAACTTTAGCGTGGAGACCTCTATGAATTCTGTGGCTAAAGATGATCACGGTGGCAATACGGTGGAAGTCGTGCGACTAGAGACGGACATTGCGGAACGAGTTTAAGTGTTTCCCCATCAGGGACTTTACCTTCTCGTCTTTGGTTGGAGTCCCATCGGTCATCTTAAAACTCGTTGTCTTCGGTCACCTATACTTCCATATTTGCTTGTAAGGGGGGACTACATCAGCATGTAATTGAACTTGTGACGCGAAGAAGGTCATGACCACGACACCACGCTCAAGTTCATGTAATACACCTGCGCCATTTAGCATATCAACGGCTACGAGCGCTAATAGAGCAGAAGACATGCTTCCCTTGAGAATTTGGCTTCCCATAGATCTTGTGCTAGGGAGAAATAAATGACCAAATCTTATCCATTCTTTCCTTTCCGTTCTTTTCATTTACGTTATTAGTTTCTAGTTACTCAGCTGTTTAGAAAGAGAAGACTGAGAAATTTTCACCAAGCTTTCCTTTGTTAATCCTTTCTGTTTCTCCTCCATTAGGGTTATTGTTTATTATACTACTATAATCATTACGTGTTGGATCTTCATATAGCAGTAGCGACCCAGTCACGTGGTAGCATAGTTATATAGTGCCTTCTGTGGTCCAAAACCCCTTGGCGTCTTACGATACACAGCAATTTCCATCATTACGAACTTTGGCATAGCAGGCTTTGTACCCTATATATCTAAGTTGTAGAAGTCTAGAATTCTCTCAATTGCTTCGTTTTCTCTATCAAGAGCACCGATTTATCGACTGACTTTGATACGGCGATACCCTGCTCACTGTGCTTATTTGGTGAACGAACATCTATAGCCTTGATTTGCGGTAAGACCCCCTCCAAAAAAAGCACACGATTAGTCATTACTGCCGAACCGCGTCGCCAGATTTTGCACATACTGAGAGGTCCGACACAAACTAACTTGTATTCACCTTTGGTAACTGTAAAAATACGGCGGGGCACAGAGTAATACTGAAAGCGAATTATCAAGCTCCACCTCTCGTCGGTTTACATAGAGAACTGGGGGTATTGGCGCTACATATTACGCATGGATTTTGTGTTGGGCTAGTCTAATGGTTTTCGAAACCTTTCGCGAAATACTAAATATTCTCAAGAACTTTTCGCGATATACTTCTTATCATCATGCTTATGCTAAATGACTGTTATCTTAAGGCCTTCCTGTAAACTGAATTGGGGTGTGTAATACAATCTTGCCTTTGCCTTTTCGATATTCATAGTATGGGCAAGGTGTACCGTACAGCCGCAACAGATAGCTTGCATTCTCGTTTCCTATGAAAAAAGTGCCAAGTCCGCCATTCAGCGGGAAATTCCATAGCATGTCCTAGGAATCGGGAATATCTGATCATTTGAAATTGGTAAACCAAACAGATTTGAGATACTAATGGTGAGATCCAAGAAAGGTGTATGCTCATCATTGACAATGCCAAAGACTTACCCTTCGACACGTTCAGTGGCTAGTAGAGGAAATACGTTATGGGCTACGAATAGAGCGCGGGCGGCCAGCAGATAGGCATGACATGCATTGCCGACATGGATGAAGTCAAATTTTTATTCACTTTGCCAAAACGGTACTTCGTCTGCCCATTCTTGACAACATTGAAAATATTCTGAAAGGAGATGGATCATCAGGGCGGGCCACAGGTTTACATATGACTAGAATTCTTCTGGTTTGCTCCAAGCACCTGATTCTACTGTTGCCCTCGTGCACCTCAAATACCTTCAGGATCCTCAGCTCCTCAACCTCTCTATGGCTAAGCCTTTGTTACATTAAGCTCGTGTAAGGGTCGCCCTTTTGTAAGGGATACGCTAGCTATCAGGTCGGCGAGCACTCAACAGAATCCGGGTTGAAGTTTGCGACACGGATGTCTAGCGCTTCTATATTGAATAGCGCTATCTTTACGCTTAGCCTAATACAGCGCGACTTACCCCTGTGTTGCGGCCTTATATAGGGTAGGGCGCACGTTGCGCGACGTCTGCTACACGATTAGATACATGCTCAGCTCGCGCGCAACGCTACAGGGACCGGCGCCAGGACGCCTGTGGCGTGGGGATTCGCGGGCCACCCGCAATGCTAGCGAACAGCCCCGCGTCATCGCGAAAAGCTTATCTCTAGAGCTGCGGTCGCGCGGTCGTCACAAGCAACATCTTCTCATTGGAGTGCAACTCACGGCAACGGCAAAATTCGCTACGCTGCAGCGCAGGCGTCTCTCACCTGTGAAATCAGTGCCCCATCGCCGACCGCATCCTCAAATCCGCGATCGAACGCCTTGGCTCTTGGACGAGCGCCTGCGCGTGCCATAGCCCCCTTCTAATTATCATCAACCCACCCTTTCTTCAAATTCCCAACCTGTGTACAAAAGTCTACTATGGAACACAACACAACGGAGGAGCAGCAGGATTATACTCGGTTTTCCAAACCGATCCCCGTCGAGCAGTTCAATGACCCCGCTTTCATGAATGTAAGCCCCGACGATGAGCTGCCAAGTTTTGGGGGACACGGCACTTTGGAGATTTTAGAAGGTACACAGTTACTGGATGGAGCTGGCATTACCTGTTGTCTGGTTGGTATTTCCGCTCTGATCTACTACGGCGCCGGGAGAGGACGCAGGGTAAGCTTAAAATAACGATCCGTTGTCTGTATTGTTTCCATCGTTGCACTACTGACCTGAACCACTAGGACTGGGAGGTGTGCGTGCCCACGGAAAAGCTTAGAGAAGCGTCTGCGCTTCTGGATTCAGCCGACACTTACGAAACCTATCCGCCTCGCCCCCCCGACCTGGGGTCACTACTCCACACATTCCCACGATTCAAAGTCGTAGGCAAAGCACTGTGCTTTACCTTGATCCCCTCAGATGACGCGCATATTGATTGTATACCCCCCAATATTGAGCGTAGCCAAATGGGCCTCCCGTACCCAACCCTAGAGATATTCGCACAGAGTCTTCTCGACACCAACGATATGGTCGCGCTCACAGACCTTATAGACGGCATGGATCTAACTGAACAATGGGGTTTAGAGCATCTGAAACTCGACGCCGAAAATGATTTAGCATGGACACGACGAAAAAATGAGAAGATTCGAGCTTCGGTTCCACTTTCCCCAGACTCGTGTCTCTTGGAACTTGCAACCAATACCATCAACCTAAAAGAGACCTGGAATGCCATTGTCCGAACCAAAGAGCGTCGGATTGGGGCGGAATTGGCAGAGGGATATTGGGCCACGCGGTTCCGTGGTCGAGGATCTCCGGATCCACGGTCTACAGAGAGGTACCACGTATAAGGCGCGGGCGCAGACGTAGTAGCAATGCAGAGTTCTTTACGATAGCTCAAAGCATTACAACTATCTACGCTACAACAAAAGCCGTTTGATAACTGAGACAATACAAGTGTGGAAGCGATGGCTTACAGTAACTGAGCCCGGTACAATTTTGACTAGGAGCATTGGGACACAAACGGAGAGATACAAATCATCCTACAACTTTGCCCTTTACGATGGTGTCCTAGAAGCCTATCCACCTCTTTCAGACACGGTAGAAACTTGTCGAAAAAACATTTTATATAGATACAACGCCTCTATTGGTCTGAACCCCGCTAGGCGGAGCAAATTCATTGAAGCCAGTGCTAAAACCAGGTGCCGAGGTATCCTCAGCTGCGCCACTGCGTGTTCGAAGCATCATTGTCCACGCATAGCAAGGGATCAGCGTGAATGCCCAGGTGGTCTAGTGTAATGCAATGGAAGCTTCACCTAAGGACAGTTGTCCGTTCGAAAAAATTCGTATCGCATGCCTAGTTTGAGTACTTGCAACTGCTGCAGCTAAGGTAAAAGCTGATGCTGCCCACGCCAGTGCCAGCGACAACTGCCTGCAGAAGTTCTGACGACGCTTTGAGGCTGGGGTAAGAGTTCCTTTGCGGTTACGTTTAGTGTTGTAGAAGCGGAGAAGACCTAGGAGGAGGCTTAGGGAGAAAAGGAACGTTCCGATCTAGAGAACGTTAATAAATGCTCCTGTCTGCAGCTTTATAATCATGTCAACAGTTGTATCAGGTATCGGAGCGTTTGGAGACGCTTTGTAAAGCCTTTTGACAATAGCGGCTTTCGAAGAGAACGCTGTCGACACACATACAGCTCCATTCGAGCTAAGAACGCACATCCCTAAAAGATCAGTTAACACAACATGATAGTGGGAGTAGTTTTCTTACCATAGTACGCTCCTCGAACTCGAATATGGTCGTCTATTCCAAGTTCAACCGGGTGGGGATTAGAAAGTCCCGGGGAGTTGGACACGCAACCAGCGAGTAGCAAACCTAAGCCAGCAGCGTCAGCCAAACACTCGATTCTGAGGAGATGTTATCGTACTGTAGAAAATAAATAGAGGAATTGCGAGTAAGTAGGTCAGCAGCTGCACTCCTATTCCAGGCTGTTGGAACATATTGTTCGTGATGGATGCGAATCAACCTTGGACCAGTGATTCGGGTTTTCGCGACAATGAGAGACACAATGCGTTGTTAAAATTGTGATTGAAAGCAGAAGTAAACTCTGTTGATTGATGACCGTAGACTTGAGGAGTTTGTCAACCTTAAATACCTAGGTACCGATCTACGATCGGCAGCACCACTGTGGTCTGGTCCATGAACGTCTCCTCCAACTCTAAGAATCTAAAAATAGAGGTAGTATTTGGTTGATTTTTGGCCTGACTTTTGTTCAGATATAACACTAGCGGACAGGGAGGGAGTTTGCCGCGGCGCAGTTAACCGCTGCTGTGCAGCGCAAGAAGACATCCTCGCGGCGCTTGCACATGGATGTTAACAGGCAGGCAAGAGGCTATGGCGGGTAGAGTAAACAAGGTGGCGAGCGTCGAACCACCACTACAGACTATTAAGAGGAAGCACAATTCGATTAAGTCAACTTAAATTTCGGATTTAATTTGCAGTATGCCTATGACATTAGAACTCAGACAAGTCTTGGTTTCCCTAACCAGTTAGTACGTGTTTGATCATAGAATTTAGTACATTCTGATATAAATATAAAATTTAACAGCCTAGTATTGTTGCGCGCGGCACAGCAGCAATTCCGCCTAAGTGCGGTCCCCTTCCCTGAGATGCTAGTGAAGCGCCATGAAGTGTCATGTAGCGCTACTTAGATAACCAATGGACCAAGAATCCAGCTTAATGGTCATCTTCAGGCTTTCATTCATGTTAGTGTGACGATTGTTAACCATAAACGCCAGTCATTTGCACCCAACGCGCTATCATCCAAAAATGTCCGTTCAAGGCAAACATCTCCTTTCGAGATGAAACAATTTGCGCCAGGATTCTCGATGGCTAAGTTCGCGCGCTTTCAGTTTTGAGTTTATCTCGTCTGTTGGTGGTTTGAACTGCGTATAAAGAGGAACAAATGTTCTCTTATAATTTTCAAACCAGCTACCAGTAACTCTTCATTTTCCAGTCAGGTAGTCTTTGTTCTGTATCTCACTTTGCAATATCCTACTTTTCGACTCATTCTCCCGATCAAACGTTTTATCGTCGACATGTCTCGTTCCCAGCCAACTCAACAATAGCCGGGGACGTATACCCACGAGCAACAGCATGCCTTGATGGTTGCGGCAAATCGTGCTTTAACTTCTCAATTACTTGCCGCAGCAGACCTCGTGTCTCAGGTGTTCCAAGCTAACGGCATTCCCTACGCCTTTATGGGCGGGTTTGCGCTGAAGCTTCGAGGAAGCACTCGCGATACTCATGACGTTGACGTTGCTGTCGGATGTACGATGCAACGTCTCATTGAGGTTCTTTCCGCGCAATCCAGGTGAGTAAGTCAATACTCCTCTCAGCTGTTCAGTGACAAATTGAGATCCTAGGGTCCGTCGCCCTGCTGGCCCCACGTCCGGCGTTATGAGAGTTTTCGTTCTGGTCGGCGGGCAATTGAATCCTGGTGTCCCAGAACTCTGGGTGGCCGTAGATATGATTCTTCGCGGTAAGTGTCATTTTGTCTTTCCTCGCGGGTAACTATGAGACATAAACTGATATCCTTCTCCCACAGGCTCTCTTGGCGCCCCTGACCACCCTCAAAACTCTTCGGAAGTTGTGACCTTCAACACAGGCGCGGGACAAAAGCAGCTTCCTGTCATTGACATCTTAAACGCAATGGCTAGCAAGCTGAATGCATATTATTCAAGACAAGAACCAAACGACTACAGAGATATCTCGTTCCTTATCACGAAGTACCCTGAACAAGTCTTTGCAATCAGAACTCAACTCAACGCAACGCACCGCCAGTATTTTGTTACATCCTTTGCACAGAGCAACACACAGAACGCTATCAGACGTGTTAAATATGTTCTCAGTGTAGCTTAGGGTTCGTGATCGAGGTCAGAAATATAGTAGGGTGGGGCAAGCTTTATTGCATGACCCGAGAAGCAACGCATACTCCAGGGCTACTTTCTGTGTCATCGAGTGGTAGGGAACGCTAGAGCGATATGAACAAGAATGATGGTGATTGACAGGGTGCATTCCTAGGTAGTTTGAATTTGAAGTTTGTTGTTTACGGTGAAACATGGTCATTTTTTACTCTCCAAAGCATGGCAAGATCACGCAGGAGCACTATCGTTACAACTAAACTTTTTTGGACTGATCAAATTTCTGCCGATCGTTGCCCATTGCTTTGATAGGTAGTGTTGCTGCCTAGTCCTGGCTCAGCTTGCTTTGCTTCCTACTGCATGGCTAAGAAATGATTGCAGCATGTGACGGTTCTTAAATGCTCTTCGTTCATCATGCAGTACTAGCAGATGATAGAAGTAACGGCGTCCAAATTCGTCGATCGATCTCGATTCCAATTGACGACAAACAAGCCGCACTTGTACGGTATCGGCATCGTCGAGGTATTCTAGTACATGTGTGAGGAGTTTGGTCGGTAGTGATAACAAGTTACGTGTGGTCGTTATCTTTGGATATGCATTTGCGGTTGCGAGCGTTGTGATCTGTGGTGCCGTGCGATATTTACAAGGGGGGGAGCATGAACGGACTAGGACCTACCTTCGCACACGGGCCATCGAAGTGCATAGAACCTGTAACAAATACAGTGTATTTTATATACAATTTTAGACGTTCAAAATGGCGTATAGCCTCTACGAGCCTAGAAGACAGCCTGGCAACGTTCTCTTATTTTAAAGTAGTACTTCTAGATCTCCTAAGCATTAATTCTCTCCCACTCCTTATTAATATACGTAATAAGCTCTTCTTTTATCTTTAGGAATCTCTTCTATACACGCGATTTAAGTAGCCTCTATGTATTCTTGATAAAGTTAAGATCTAGGGAGTAAGCTAGCTACTAGATGTAACAAAGGCCACGAGATCCCTAAGATCTTGTAATACCCCAGATGTATCATAGTCATAGTCTTAGCCCAGAGCGGGGCCGGCGCGCTCTAGCGCACGGTTAGTGCGCTATTAGTGCAGGGCTGGTCCGCTGCACTGGCGCATAAGAGGCTCTATGCGCTTTTATAACCTCTAGGAATAGCTGGTTACGCAGGGGGCCACAGATTACGATATTCGCTTATCTGATTGGCTCGTACGCAACCGATCTTTGTCATTGGGAATTTGCGCCCGACTATTCCGAGACGGCTGCACAACCGCTTCTGTCATGGCTCCAGAACAAGGCATTGGGAGGCACAGCCGGCGAAGCACAGTATATTGTGTAATGGGATTCCTTATTATGTTACAGGTCTTTCCTTTTGAATCATCGATTGCTCGGTTGCTTTGGTGTCCGGCCTCTCGTGCCTCCGGTTTCTGTTCCATGCGTTCCCCATAATGGCGTCTTGGAGGCGGTATCTATCGCTACTACTCCCTCTTAGACAACTAGTAGTTGACGCGGCGGACTGCCAGCCTCGTGCATTAACCCTTCCGATCAGAAACACCAGGGTCTCAAGCATAGGTGAAGTTCGCGGAGTGACGATGTATCCCTACTACCTAATGCGTAAGTTTTCGGCCAACTATTCTAGGCTCCTGGCTGATCTTGATAGAAACCTAGACAACACTTCCGTGAATTCACAGGATGGCTGCCCTGAGGAATACCAATACCCCTGTGTATGACGACTCGAGGCGGGGCGTACGGCGGGCAGTTGTCCACAACATCCAACTATATCAGTTCAGAGCCCCTCGGTAAACCATATGGATCCTTGATTTCAGGTGGCATCACCCTGGAGCCCGGACGAAACCTATCCGACTTCGAGTTCGGCGTCAAAGACTTGCCCCATAATCCGGATCCAGTAAAACAGGGTAACTTGGGGCTGGGTGAGGGCTCGATGTTGTTGAAATCTTTGTTACCACTTCTTCTTCGGCACACCAGATCATATTGGATCACAGGTCAGAGACATTTTCCTCACATTTGGCGGCTATGACGAAGGTTTCGCGGGATAACGAAGAAACATCACAAAGAATATGAGAGCACCGACTCCCAATGGACAGTGTAAAGGGGGGATGTATGTGAACATCACGGGACTAAGTTTAGCATGGAGAGACTCTTCAGTGAGCGAACTTCTGCGAGTTGGAGAGCGACTTGAGGCATGCGTAGTTCCCGACTGGCCTGGGGCGGTTCAGATACCAGACAATTTATACGCGAGGTTGAACGATACGACGGGATTCTGGCCCCCAAGAAATGCAAGCTTCCCGTTCTCTGATGGACTCTACTATAGGGCCCAGATCGTCGATCCTAACTCCGCGTAAGTGTATGAACACTGATTTGAACCGTCCTCTAGCAATATACAGGAATGCTTTCAATGGAGGGAACTTCGCTGTCACCTTGGACGACTCACTTTCAGTGACCATCCCATCCAACCAATTCTTGTTCCCGGAGCCGCGAGTTAGACGACGGTAGTGTTTCCACCAACAACGGTGCAATCAATGTCCCCATAGTCACTACTACCGATGAATTCCCACCATTCTTAGGCATGTTATTCTTCTCCAACGCCTACCTTCTCGTCAACCATGATAAGAAAGCGTTCACGGTATGGGCGACAGAAGCAAGCGCAACCCCTGACCGGCTAATGGGCGTTGATTCTACCAACAATTGTATCGCTGCGGTCACAGAGTCGAATTCAACCAACACCCCAGGAGGATCTACAAACGAGGGCTCATCAACATCTCGCGGGAAGAATGTATCCGGCGGCATGGTTGCAGGTGCAGTCATTGGTGTATTTTTGGGCCTATGCTTACTCCTTGGTGCTGCGTTTTGGTTTTGGCGCAGAGGATAACAGCGACAGAGGCAACAACAGCACAGTGTTTTCTTGAAGGATACCCCAACAGTGTACGAAAATGACCCGGTGAAGTATGGGCACATTGGTGTGGACCCTGCGGAAATGAGCGTACACACCCCTCACAACCCTTCAGAGTTGCCTGGTACTAGGGTGAGGTAGGGAGTTCCGGCCCGGACCCCGAACTAGATGATTCGCAAGTATCTAATAATAGGTATTGAAATAGCGTATTTCAAAACCAGCTTTTTTCTTGCATTCCAATACTATTGTGCCATTGTACCTTGGTTTGGGAATGAGAACGAGAAGGATCATTATCTGACCACGACACCTAGTGATCACCCATGTGCTCAGAAAAATATATAATAGCTTTCCTCCCCATATTACATTCTTGTCTACCTAGCTCCACAAGTTTTTACAACTACTAACCGTATGCTATTAAATGATCTTCATACGGTAACAAGGAAGTTTTCTCAACTGTGACGAGGGTGATATCCTAAGTTTTTCTGTATGTCAGCTATTATTTGGGCCGCTAATCGAGCTCCTGCTCGGGATACCGATTGGGGTGCTAGTTGGGGTGCCGGTTGGGGTGCTGGTTGGGGTGCTGGTTGAGGTGCTAATCGGGATGCTGCTAAAGCTATCCCTAGAGCGAACCCTGCATTCGCTGCTAATTGAGCTGCTGGTTGGGGTGCAGGTTGGGGTGCTGGTTGGGGTGCTGGTTGGGGTGCTGGTTGGGGTGCTGGTTGGGGTGCTGGTTGGGGTGCCGGTTGAGGTGCTGGTTGGGCTGCTAGATCAGGTCGAAATCTTGGATTCTTACGCGGTGGCACGCGTTCTCCCCTACACCCACCGCTAGGATCACAAAAGTTCACAGGGTCATTTCTACAATACCCAAACACATTTAGACCATCTCTAATGCCCATGATATCAGGAGATGTCCAGCGTCCGACCCAGGCAGCATAGTACCTTGAGCCGGCGACATGTAAGCCTGTTTCAACATCGCGCTCGTAGCCCGCATAGCGATATTCACTGGGTGCCTCGATATTGGCGCGGCACGCGCGAAAAGTTGTTGCACCGAAGGGAGAATATTCTTCGTAAGAGATGACTTCTGCTTTGTCATCAAGTTCCAGAGAATCGGAGAACTGGTAGCGCTCGAGAGATTGGCCTGTACCGGTCCTCTCAATAGACGCAACCCTAGATTCTCCATTAACGTATGAAGTTTGCTTTGAGGATGAGATTGTTAAGCCGTCGCTTGTGAAAGTTAAGCATTGTTTGAAAGCAGGCAAGAAGAGCGTTTCCTTCGATTTCCTCGGCTGTGATCCCTCAGGCGTGCTCGTCTCGGTCACTTTCCTCAAGCGCGAACCGCTAGAATCGTAGAGGAAGTAGGTAGTCTCGGCGACCTCTGTGTTCTGTTTCTGGGTTGAGACCGATCGCAATCTGTTACTGAAGTCCCATTCCAGGGATGGGAAGCTCGGAATGGAGGTCATACAGCCATTCAATCCTGCCTCATCGCGATATCCATAACTCTCCGCGACCTTACTAGTCATCGTCCGAGTCAGCCGATTGTTTGCTTCTTTTGTGTCGATGAAACTGGGCTCATTATATTCGTAGGTTCGCGCCCATCCAGCAATCTGAGGATGGCTGGGTGAAGCATGACTCATAGAACGAATGTTGCCTGCTACGTCATACGAGTATGCTTCCACGTATGCACAAAGTTGCTGACCATTTCCCGGTATAGTTCCAGGTATGCTGCCTCTATATGTAGACGCTGAGGTGTACGGTGTGAGGCTTTGACCATTTCCATTGTCAACATCGAAATTTTCGCGGCCACGAGCTTCGATCAGCTGACCAAGCATATCGTATGTGAAGCTTTTTGTGGGCATGACCCCTGCATTTCGAAAGTACGTGTCTTGCGGAGCTAGATCTTGAATTGATGTGACCCTTCCAAGGATGTCGTACTTGTAAATGAGATCCTGTAGGAGAGTTCCTAATGACGGAATATGTTAGCCTAATTTCTTCATATCAGACGCAGGAAATATACAGAAACTTTAGCTGTCGCTTGGGCATTGTATGCAAACGTAGGAATGCCTTGGAATTGATTCTTACGTACCATCGTCTCGAGTGACTGTCGACCTGTTCAATCGTAGGGAAACGTCATCGTACTCGTGGTACAACTCTGACCCGTTCCCATATTTAACCCTAACCTTTGAGTTGTTGGCCGAGTAGGTTGTGTCCTTTATATACAACTTCCATATTTGATCTGGATCTGATCCACCCTTCCATTCAACGGCTTTCTCTCGTCCCGCCTGGTCGTATCTACGCGACGTCGTACTGCCATCCGTCGCGGTGGTGCTGTATGCGCGATTGTAGGCGTCGTAACGAGCGGCCATGATACTGGTGGCATCTTGCAATTGGATTCTGTCTTCATCCGACCAACACAGCGTATTTTTGTATTCCATGGCAAATTGTATAGCATATGACAGACAGTTGCCTTTGAAGTCGAAATCGTAATTCGACTTAACGCCGGCTTGACTGAAAGATTTAACCACTTTGCCTTTCAGGTTCCGTGATGCTGCATCATGAATGGATTCCCCGTATACAGTCTTCCCTATCATCATTTCAGCCTCACTAGCGGGTTTGATATAGGATGCTGTAGGTCTTCCTAGCCCGTCGTATACTTCCTTTGATCTGACACTTCTACCATCCCAGCCAAGCGTTTTGCGACCCAAAGCATCGAAAAACGTGAACGTCTTTGCTTTGTCCATACTCTCTTGTGCTAGGGATCTCGAAAGAAGGTCGTACTGATTTTTTACAACGAGTCGATCAAGAGCATCGCGCACTCCGCCCAAGCGCCCGTAGGTGTCGTATTCATTTCGGGAAGTAATATCTTGAGAGCCGTCATTCCTCATAGACAAGAAAGTGCGACCGGAGCTGTCGAAATAGTTACACTTTGGCAAGTTACTGTACTTTGATGACTTTGCCGCAGAATCTTGATCCCATTTGTCCCCTTCTCTTCGAATGCCATGCCAAGATGGCAAGTATGCAGACTCGTCTAGTCCTTGGAAATACTCTCCGACGTCACTATCCCGGCTAGGGTCCTGGACGAGCACCGTATCGCCTTCATCGTACAAAGTCTCCGACCAAGCTCCGAACCGCGTTTTGCTCCATGAATGGTCCGCATTCAATGTGCCCACTACCCTCCCAAGAGAATCCCGCATCCATGCCACTTCAGCAATATGGCCTTCATCGCTTTGATACTGAAAATCGTGCGTGGAGGAAAAGTTCGGTCGGAACCGCTTCACCGGTTGGCCTTTGCTGTTCACAATGGTCCGCGAGCTGAACCTCCACAAAGGAGGTGAGCTACAAGGATCAAGAAGCTCTGCAGTCTGAACTGGCCTTCCGGATCCATCTTTGTACGTTATTTTGATTGATATCATTGGTGAACTAGTCGGGGCTTCGGGCGACCCGAAGTGTGTGTCGCGGCTGATCACGGCATCATAGCAGGGTCGGCCGACTCTCGCGAATCGACTAAGGTCGGAAATCCTCCGGCACCCTGCATTACCTAGGATCGCTCTAGTGAAATCACTCAATGGGTTTTCCATAAATCCATCAAGTTGCTCAGAAGTTAGGAGCGGCGCAAGTCCAACTAAGGAGTCCCCAACGTTTTCGCATTCCTTCCCCATAACAGCGGAGGCAGTGATATCCCCTAGAGGTGAGTAGAGGACTTGCGTTCGGTTTTCATTCGCATCCTTTGTGAGGAAGGGCTGAAGCATGACGTAGTCATTCGTAATCTCCACTACGTTTCCTAGACAATCCTGCTTACGTACTTTGAGTAGTCTCAAGTCGTCCATTTCTTCCCACGTCATGTTCCCGAGAGCATCTTCGGTCGTCATCGGCATATAAAAGTTTCTTCGAGCCTGCTCGAGCTCGCTTTGGCGATCAACGCTGAACCAAGCCCGGGACGACGGGGCCCACCATTTCCCGTTTGGTTGTAGATCAACATAGCCCAAAGACCTATTCGTCGATATGTATATTAGTGTAAGACCAACGTATTGGGGGAGAAAATTAAAGGCGGGAATGTAGTACAGGCTATTAGTAAGGTAGGCATTATTTTAGGTGCGTTTTAGTTCGTGTTAATAGATTTTAGGAAGATCCTCCCAGTTGTACGTACCGCAGGAATTCGCGAAGTTGCTCTGAATCCACTCCAAGAAGAGCTTGACCGTTCTGAATGAACAACTCACGCAGCATATTTTCAGTAAAAGTAAGCCGATAAGTCTGGCTAAGCACCGATGACCGCTCAATAATACCATATGGCAGCACTGTAGACAAGTCTGAGCTGCGGTAATACGCTCTTGTCTCCGAGAGAAGCAGCTTCTGCTTTCTTGACCTGTCAAGCTTAGGCTCCACTCCCTGTTCAATTTCGTCTGCTTTTTGAAAGAACCCAAAATTGCTCTGAGTTAGAAAGTGGTAATCTAACATGCTTGGGAGATCTGGGGAAAAGACTCTGTAATGTCGGGACCGTGCCAGCAGTGGCGCACGGAAGAAATTTAACTCGTCAATTGAATTTGTGTAGTCGGCTTCAGTATATGTAAAGATTGATTCTTCTTGACGCAGGCGGTCTTCAGCATCTATGAGCGGACTATGGAGATGGCCATAATTAATGGATGCTGACTTCAGGACGTTGCCGAAGCAGTCAACTTGAAGTGCGAAATCATGTTCAATACGCGGATCCTCTTGGTTTTGTTCATAGACATAGGTAATATTTTCTCGGGGCAAGAGAGCAAATACGGCTTTGTGGTCGATAGTGCTCGGCTGCTTCATCTGCACTTCGTAATTGAGTTCCCTTACGGTGAATGGTATGCTGCTTTTCGAAGTCTCACCGCCGCTAAAGAGTTCTTCCCTCAGCAATGACCCCTTCAAAGCGCGATGTCCTTGAGCCCAGTCTTTGGTAGCCAGATCCACCGGCAGCTGAGAAGGGGGCAGTTTTGGGGGTTGAAAGGTGTTTAGCAGGTTAGTGGTATGAGTCGGATGGCCGGTATGAAACCAGGTTTTCTTGTGAATAGGTAGTGGCTGACACTTGACCTTAACACCCTGTGCGAAGTCTTCGGTGTCCCACTGTTCGACCAAGCCGAACCCCCGGAATTCTTTCTCTAATTCATCGTAGAAACCGTCATGGTAGACATACCTGGTAGTGGAAGACGTTTGCGCTATTATATCATGGACAACAACGGAGCTAACACAACGTACCGGGAACGGAATCTTTGTCTGCCACGGCGTCCCGTTATTTTGATCGTTCTGATAATACTTCGTGGAAGGCGCGTAGCTGATACTGGCTTCAATTCCCTCCCCATTAGAATACGAAGTAAGCACATGCGGTTTTAAGCCACCACACAAGTCAACATAGCGTAGACTCATGTCACCTGAGGAATCTGGAGCGGCCCAGCAAAGGCATCCAGTTCCGCTGCCGAGCAAATCCACAACCATCGACGACGAAAGTGAGTGCATAGCAGGATATGATCCGATAACGTGCCGCTCACTCCATCCATTTCCGGCGAGATTGAGGTACACGTGCGCTGTGCCGCCTGTAGGAAAGTATATCAAGTCTGTCGTCCCTGATCCATCCACATCCAATAGACGGATCCTATCTGCAGAGAACTGATCTAGGGCGTCTAACAGGGGTGCATTTTGCATCTGTACGCTACTTCCGAACTTTCCATAGCCCAAATTAGGCCAGTAGGATATAGCGCCATTTTTCACATGTACGATATCCGTCATCTCATCCCCGGACATATCTGCCATAAAGAATTGCTCTTGAGCATTCCCATTATCGAGGGTCGGCCTCGCTTTAGGATTCGGGGTACTCATTTGAGGACCGAATCCGGATGTTCCAAGCGAAGGATACCATTTAGTATCTCCATTTTCATCGATATAATCGAGAATATCCAAGAAGCCGTTCCCTGTGAGATCAAGCTTCTTCACGCTAGGGCGGCTGATGTCTATAGGCGGCACATTTGGGAACGGAACGAAGTCCGTCCAGTCACCCTTTCCAGAGCGTTCGAAGTAGCCACAAACACCACCTGAAGAGTCCAAGATTACTGCATACAATTTCCCACTCCGATCGAGGTCCTCGAATACTATTTCAGTTCCATCCGAGTATCCATTCGGCATGGTAGAAAGCAAATGAGGCAGTCTAAATGCATTCCCAGAGGAGGGTAGAGATCCGGAGCAGTTGTTCCTGTGGTAATACCAGCAGTTTCCAGAACTGATGACTAGAATCCCGGGAATACCTTCACCGTCAAGATCCACCCACCGAGCACGCGCCTTATCGATTCCTGGCAGGCTCAGGATTGAAGACGCATCCACCGACTGCAGAGGCAAGTTATCCAACTGGGGGATGCTGCTATACCCGAAGTTGAGAGGTGGGAAACTCTGGCTCCAGAACCCACCTTCACCATCTGGGATATATCGGGTCTCCTTTGCTGATTTCAGCAGAGTAAGCGATTCTGTTTCTTCATACGCGATGTCCATGGATGCGACTAAACAGTCTCTCACACCGTTCAGCTTCTCAGGCATATGATGAAACAGCATAATGTGCCTGCAAACCCGACACGTTCGAATCTCGAACCCGCTCTTGTAGGTGGAAAAGGGGTCTTTCCTGACACTCCAGATTTGCGTTTCTTGCGGAGTTGGCATGAAGAGATCATGTTCACCATAATCGAACACAAGCTCAAATAAGAAGCCCGCTTTTTTCTCCTCTTCAGATATCTCGCGAACGTCCCAGGTACTCAGTGATCTGTTGGGCGTTCGGTTTCCGTACTTGATGCTTTTGATATACCTCTGCGGTGTTCTATCTTCCGCTCTGCGGTTGACTTCAAACACAGCAGTTAGGTCTACACCGGCAGAGTCTTCCGCCTTGTAGGTAAATATTGTGTGGTTTCCGTTTAAATCGTAAGTCTCGCATGCCAGCCACGAGAAGATTCGCTTCAGACCGTTTTCTCTTTGACAGATTTGCGAATTTTCGGTACGTCCATAGATGGTTGTGACTCCGATGCTTGAGAGGGAGCGCCAATAAACGTCGTTAACGTCTTCATGATGCGTCCATCGCTCTATTCGGTACGGGCCAGGCTCGACTAGTGGCCGATATTTTCGAACAATATACTCCCCAACTCGCACTTCGTCGGGAGTCAACCCCGAACTCTCTCCGGCATCCACCGGACGCATGAATGGGACAAGTTCTTCAACATGCGAAAGCTGGAATAGATCGTTATCTACATACTTTGGTATTCCATGGGCTGTTTTTCGTGAGATATTGCCCAGGCTCAACTGCCAGCCGAGCCCAAAGGGACCATTCCCATTCCCAGAGTCGTAGCGTAACGAGAGTTTTGGTACAGCAGCATAAGAACGACTTAGAGAAGTGTAGATTGGGATGCTGAGAGACATAGTTCCATTGACAGGATTGGCATGAAAGGCCTCGTCTATCGCTCGGAGGGAGCCGCCTCCACGGCCAGCTACCACCGAGGAACTAGAATCATGTTTGAATTCGCAGGAGGTGTTTTTTCTTGGTAAGGGTTCTGGTGAAGTTTGGTTCGGCTGCTCCGCGTTTGAGCTGTGAGACGCACGCATGTTGCCGGATCCCCCTTGAAATGAATACGCCCTTGTAGCATGACTTCTCCATGGCATGCTTCATATTTGGGGACGCAACATGTGGTCCCGTGATTGCGCTTACCGCCAAGACGCAGCCAATCTAACTGCCCTCATCATTCGCACCATAGCGCCATCATGCCATCACACCACCACGCCATCTTGCGTTTGCATCGCCATACCACTGCACCGCAGCCAATTAAGGAGTTTGGTCACCATACACCCTGCAGCCATCATCCCATCCATAATAGCAACTTCAGGGCTCCTGTGGTTCTGTCCACATCAGCGGTTGCTGCTGCTATGCAAGCAGGCGAGCTGAGGTCGCGTCGCCCACGCACAAAGGTGCATGTGGAGGTAAAAACTCGTCCCCCCACCACGTACATGATTTACAGATGTGAAGAGTCACGTACGCATGTTCAGGGCAGCCCTTTTATTGCTACCCTCCTCATCTGCGAAACCTTCTCCTTTTCCATATTTTTGCATCCCTTCTCTGGCTATTTGATACATTGACCACACACGACCCAAAATGGACCATTACAAGCAGTTGACAGAATCAGAGCTCGAATCAGCCCAGCGGTTGTTATCTGGACTCGTTGATGATCCGGAAGAACTCCGTAAACAACTCGAAAGATTTCGAAGCATTCGAAAAGCTGTTTCCACCATCGGCCTTGACGCTGCTTCAAGCCCCCAAAACCAAGAGAGACTCCAGCTCATCCGCTCCCTGGACGAGGCAGCTGCTGGGAATATAGAACTTGCGGAGCTCTTCTGGAAGGATGCCGCTATCCTCACTATTCAAGATGCTGGGAGAGAGTACCAAAAATTGCTAGGGAGCACGAATCCTGGTGCATCAGCCTTCCGAATGAGCCTTTTTGGGCTCGAACCGACAGCGACTCTTTACAGTGTGGTAAAGTCCGAAAAAATCCAGCTACAGCCTCCCGCGATCAAACCGGTTGTCGAGCAAGTTTTTCAACATTTGCTCGCTCGAAACTTCAATATTGGAAAAGAGCCAATCGAAAACGTCTTAGATGCTCCAAATGTACAGCAGTGCCTAGTTGGAATGGATTCTACCGCGGTGGTGACGTTCTTTCACACACTCCAGAGGCTACAGGCGCTTGTGCGCGTTCCTGAGGACATTGGGCCTCTAATGAAATGTTCCTTCGCTTCTGCTGAACAAATCGCTCATACATCACGCAAATCTTTCGTCACAGCCATAACGCGGTTTGGAATCTCGGAGGAGGCCGCCATATGTATCCATGATCACGCAGTCATTGTTGATATGCGGAATGAACAAGCGTGGACAGCCATGCTTGCTTCTCGAACCGCGATTTTGCCTGCCGCAGTTACCTCACCTTCACCAATCGGCCAACCGCTCCTTACGTCGGCACCGAAGCAGGTAATGAGCTATACTACTCTCTTTGGTGAGGAGTATAGTACCTTCTGTGATGAGTGCTCATCGGTCACCGGACCTGCAGCATACTTTGTCGACCTACTCCATATGCTGAGGAATACTCCTGCTGATACAGAAATGTCAAGAAAGCACAGCCTCCTAGATGCCTTACTCGAGAGGAGACCTGATCTCAGAGATATAGAGCTATCATGCGCCAATACAAACGTGATGCTTCCATACATTGACCTCGTAAACGAGGCGTTAGAATCATTCGTCAAGAGCCTGGCTTCAGGAAATCCAGCATTCATCCAAGCATACAACATGAGCGAGGAGGATGCCAGCGAAGACCAACTTCGTGGGGCCAAAGAGACGGATCTTAGTGTGTATCGCGATCAGGTCGGTCTGCAATTGTTCCCGCTTAGTCAATTCCCCTACAATTGCGCCACCAACGTATTGAGGATGTATCTCTCAGCTTTAGGATCGTCACACTACGAAGTTCAAAACCTCTTCGGATCTGCCTACATTATCTGCGGAAGTTCTATGACGGAAAAGACCGTGACTCTGTCGGATAATTTGTTACAAATCTCCCAAGGTATTCTTAGTAGAGCCCGGGCGACAACTCTTCTGAATCTGCAATTTGAAGACTACATCGCCATAACTGGCTCACACATTTACCCCTGGGAATGGTACCAGGAAATCTACGGCACTAGTAGCGACCTATCGGCATATATGATGCTTACTAATTGTCATTCTGTAGGGGAGTACTGGGGTTTCAAATCCGAGGATGAGCAGAATCCGGACACCGTCCCAGACCCTGTCTCCCCAAAAAAACCGCTAATCGTCAAGGATCAATTTCTTCCTCGCGCAGGTATCACCATACATGAACTCATGGAGCTTCTTCAGACTCGCTTTGTAGGCGGGCGGCTAGCACTTACTAACCTGAACAACTCAGCCACTTTTTCCGGAAAGATAGAGGAGCTTTGTCTCCGACATCCAACGCAGGATGACCCGAATGGATCGCTTACTAGGTCAGACTGGTCTGCACTACAGAGCTTCTTGCGATTGTTGCGAAAATCGGGATGGTTATTGTCGGATCTCGATTGCGCCGCAGCAAATTTTGGCGTATACGACCATGACCACCCCGACGAAATGCCAAGAATCACAGGCGACACTATCGCTGCTCTTGCTGATATTCAACAAATATCTGCATTATGTGGCATGCCAATCTCAGACCTTTTACCCCTTTGGTGTGTCATTGATGAACGCAGTCAGAAGTCGCTCTATACTAGCCTTTTTCCATCGGGTGAGACCAAATATCCGTCATCCGGAAACGGTCTTAGTAACGATACCGTACTTGGGAACATGAAGATGCCAAATAGTCGCACTGTCCTTCTTGCAGCGCTCGGAGTGAATGAAGAGCAGCTAGACGCAATTTCTCGGGCAACCAAGACGGTAAACGGTACATTCGGCCTTGCAGAAGCGTCACCGTTGTATCGCATTGTTCGCTTCTGTCGCATTTTGAACATCGACCCGGTGGAGTATAGTGGGTTCATTGCCATGCTCGGAGGCAGATTGTCTCCGTTTACCGATCCACATACAACCCTCACGATCATCCAGGATTGGCGACGAATGACCGCCCATGGCTTGACATACAAACAAGCGAGGTGGATGGTTGACATGGATCCCCCGAGCGACAATAAAAACAGTAACCCCCCGGGCCTGTCCTCTCAACAACTTACGCAAATCGTGTTTGAGCTACTCGAAGGTCTTCAGTCGGTTGAAAATGCCACTGTTCCCCATACGTCAACGCCTTGTACTATCGACGATGTCGCGAAAGTTTCAAACATGCTATTTGATCCTGACACGGCTTCCCGTGTCGTTGCCCTTGTAGAAGGTATGGATATCCGTTATCTTTGTGCGACCATAGGCGGATGCTAAATGATGTATCACCAGGCTCGACTTCTCTCTCGACTCTGGAAAAGTCGTCACTTTACACAAACGTCTTACAGAAATTTTACGTCGGAAAAGAAGATCAGGGACAAATGCTTCTCTCTTCACCCACAGAGCCTAGTGAGGTGGTCGATGCACCCTTCGCGGAGATGCTCATGGAAAAACGATGCGCCTCGTTTCTGCAATGCGTGACGCCCGCTTTGAGATCACGTCTTACCAACGATTTACTCGGTAGAAGCCTGTCACTGCTCTTCCCTGGTGTGGAGGCAACGCTTCTCATAGCACTGTTGTCTGACGTGATTACTACTCCCCCGAAAGCTCCCGCAGGTGCCGCCGACGAAACATGCTTTGCTTTGGGAAACCTAAGTGATCTATTGTCCGCAAATATTTCTGCCTTGCGTGAAGGGTGTAGTGATGCCTTCTTCAAACCACCTGCAACGGATACATATCGAATATCTGTACTAAAACCGCCTCCGGGAACAAAGCCAACAATCTTTCTTGACCGGGTTATGCTCAACCTGGAAGAATACGATCAGTGCTGGCGATCGGGCGAGCTTGAAATGATCAATGGTCGGGTATACCATCTTCAATTTACAGGCGTGAACCCCTCGTCCTGTTCGTATTCAACTAGTCGTTCGCCTACTCGGTCATTTTCCGAAAACGACTTGCTCGATAACCGCGTGCTAAACTCGGCAAAGAGCGTTTTGTTGGCTATTTCTCGCATCATAACGACTATGGAAGTGTTCAAATTGACGCCGACCGAATTACTCTATCTCCACGGCCGAGAATTTGATTCCGTATCTCCCCTTGATTTAAAGCATCTATCTTATGATGGTATGAAGGCGGTTTGGCAATACGCGACGATGAGGGATAGGTTGGGTTCTTCAGAAAAATTGATTGCATTCTTCAAATGGATTGAGAATCATCGGAACGAAGAAAGTCTCGCGAAAGCTTTATCAACACTGACTGGATATGCAGAGCTACAGATGATAGCTTTTCTAGACACAAAGTACCCATGTCTCGGAATTTTTAACATACCTGCTTTATTCCACGGCACACGCGAACTAACCAGCCTGCTAGATTGTATTGATTTCATCGCTAGATTTGGACACGGTGCCAGCATATCGTCACTGTTCGCCTGGGCAAACCCACCACCACCCCCTGCTACGGATTCCGAGTACGACATAGCCGAGAACATCATGTTACTTATGCGATCTCTCCCTAAGCCTGAAGTCGGAGCGAGAGACGTTATGCTTCTGGCAAATAATGCTTTGCGGGAGAACAAGCGAGATGCTCTTGTGAATTACCTCCTGCAGCAAGACTACACTAAATCTCGCGGAATTTCAGACACCGGTCACTTGTTTGAACACTTTCTCGTCGATGTTCAGATGGGACCAGACCTCCAGACCTCCAGGATCAAGCAAGCAATCTCGGTAATCCAGCTCTACGTCCAGCGATGCATTCTCGGCCTAGAGAAGTCTGAGGGTGTTAGTCCGGTCGTCCTTGATACGGAATTTATGGAAAGGTGGAAGTGGACGCGGAAGTACAGGCTGTGGGAGGCGAACCGCAAGGTGTTTTTGTATCCCGAGAACTGGCTTGACCCTTCTCTGCGCGACGACATGTCAGATATTTTCAAGGCATTTGAAGCCAGTATCCTACAGAATGATTTGAATGCTGGGTCTGCTGTGGATTACGTCAAAGAGTACATATATGCGACTGACAGCGTAGCCGATCTCGATATTCTTTCATACCTCTGGGACAAACCGAAGGACTCTAATGACACAGGAACGTTTCACTTCTTCGCTCGAACTAGGACTACACCGTATACCTACTATTACCGTTCCCTAGTTCTTCGTATGGATCCAGCCGGTGGAAATGCGGCATTTTGGCAACCATGGAGTAAGATCGATGTTGATATCCAAGCCCATGAAACCGATGCTGATGGTAAACCTCTATCGATGCCCGGATGCTATCTTGTCCCGGCGCTCCACGGGAAACGACTGCTACTATTCCTGCCGGAATTCACTCTGAAAAGTTCACAAAGCAAGGCTGCGAATGGGGACTCGACACTGGAGAAGCTTGGCCGTGAGATATCCAGCAAGACTCTCCAGCCGACAAAGTGCTGGGAGCTCCGAATGGCGTGGACTGAGTACCGAAGCGGAAAGTGGTCGCCGAAGCAGGTGTCTCAGGCAAGCCTGTTAGTCACCGGCGCTCGGGAAACAGATACGGAATATCTGAATATAGACCCAATGGTTTTCAAAACTGCCAACTTCTTGTGGGCGGAGGCCCTCCCTACCATATCAAGCTTCAGATTTTGGGTGCGGTCAGGTTCCAATCCGTCAGCCCTCGCCACCCCTGGCTTGGCCATCGATGTCGAGAGGGTGGTTCAAACTTACCAGGCATACACTGCTTTCAATTGGCCGATTGGAAGATTCGAGATGCGAGGTTCACGGATCGTTCTTACAGATGAGCGCTCAGTAGATATCGGATTCAGGACCGGATGGCAAGGAACTATTCCGAATACCTTCCAGAAAATGCCTCTCAAAGTCCAGAGTGATCGCCATATCTCGTTATCCGATCTCAGACTTTACCGTGATGGTAGCATGAAGACGCCGCTACTAGAGGATTTAGAGACATATCCGGAGTTGAAAATACCCACCAGTCC
Source organism: Ophiosphaerella herpotricha (assembly GCA_028458525.1). NCBI lineage: Eukaryota > Fungi > Ascomycota > Dothideomycetes > Pleosporales > Phaeosphaeriaceae > Ophiosphaerella > Ophiosphaerella herpotricha. Next base: position 55,020 of record JALNQK010000155.1, read on the forward strand.
AAACCGCGACGTTATGTATACCATGTCCTTCAATGACTCTTACTACAGCACCGCTACCGGTCTAGTTCAAGATACATTTGCATCTGGCACTCATGCTTCATACTTCCTCTACCCATTCGGCGGGTATGATTTACTTCAGCACACGCTCTCCCCAGGCCTCATGCAGATGTCAACTTCATACGAAGGATTGCAGAACATCTACTCGTATCTAGCAAAGTCTTCCATTGAAGGTAACCGAACTCCATTCGGTGCAAGAAATAGCTATCACGAACTATCGACACCTGATGCACTTTACAATTGGGAGCTTGGTGTGCACATCATCATGCTGCTGGTAGAACGCCTCCAAGCTACTGGGCAGTATGATCTCGCCATTGAAATGACACACCTTGTATTTGACCCAACAGCCAATTGTGCGACCCCCGACAGTTGCTGGCTGTTTCCCCCATTCCAGAAAATTGCCCAAGGGAAGATCGATACCATCGAAACTATTCTAGGGCGCCTCACACCCGACTCTGGGTTGACGTCTACTCCCATGATTGATGAATGGCGCAAGTCGCCTTTCAACGCTCATGTGGTGGCTCGCCACAGAAATGAGGCGTACATGAAGCGAATTGTGATGCGGTATGTGGATATCCTGATTGCTAGTGGCGATGAATGCTTCCAGCAAAACACGCTCGAATCCATCCCCCTTGCGATTCAGCGATATATTGAAGCGTCCCATGTTCTAGGGCCTGCCAGCCAGACAGTACCGAAGTTTGGAAAGGCACGCACAAATACGTATGCAGAGCTTGAGTCCTCGCTCAATGACTTTTGCAATGCGGCATATGACTTGGAGCTTAAATTCCCTTTCTTTAGTGACCCGGCTACTCGAGGGGCCAATACCAATGCGGGGTCCACGTCCGGATTTACTGGCATTCTCAAAACCACATACTTTTGTGTACCGCCAAATCCGAAACTATTGGAGCTCAGAAGACTCATAGATGATCGACTGTACAAAATTCGACATAGTCAAGATATCAACGGCATTCCTAGGACCCTCTCATTGTTTGAGCCTCCAATTGACATGGATCTTATCACTAGGGCATCTGCGAGTGGAGTCAGCCTGACAGAGCTCATCAATGATTCAGTGGGACCTATGCCAAACTATCGATTTATGTATCTCCTCCAAAGGGCGTTCGAGATGGTGGGCGAGCTTAAGTCTATGGGCGCATTGTTTCTCTCGATCCGCGAAAAGAAAGACGTAGAGGCGTTGCAGAATCTCCATGCTCGGCAGAATAAGGTGATTCAATCGCTCAATATGGAATTGAGACAGTTATCGAAACGCGAAGCGGAAAAGCAAATAATTACACTAGAAGAAGCGAGGAGGGGCCAGGCTACCAGGCTGCAATATTATATCTCTCTTGCTGGAGACGGCGAGGCAAAGTGCATTCCAGATCCCTCGAACGAATGGGAAGATATCATCCAGCAGATAGAGCGACCAACAACGGATGACCTCCGAATGACATCAAATGAACACCTGGAGTTTGTGAAAGCTGAAGAAGCTAAGCACCTAAACCAGCAGGCTTCCAACATTGAGTTGCTCGCTGGCATCGCTAGAGCTATTCCGCCCGTGACCGTGTTCACCCAGCCGCTGGGCGTTGGTTTTTCAGTGGGCCCACTGAACGACAGTATTGTACAGCCTATGATGGTGGTCGCTGGGGTAATGAGACAACAAGCTATAACAAAATCTGAAGAAGGGAATTGTGCAACTCGGAAGGCTTCTTTGATCCGCCAGCTTCAGGATCGTAGAATGCAGGCCAACGCCGCGGGAAGGGACATTAAAGTCACAGACAAGCAGATCGAAGCTTTAAGGATTCGTTTGGAGATATGTGAGCGCGACATCACGCTTCAGCAGCGGCAAATCGACAATTCGGCCGAGATAGAGCAGTGGCTCAAGAGCAAGTACACGAGCGAGCGGCTATATGCTTGGATGGATGGAAGTGTGCGGAATCTATTTTATCAGACCTACGTCCTAGCCAATGATCTAGCTAAAAAGGCGCAAAAAGCATTCCGCTTTGAGCGCGGGGGTGCCGGCATTGAGTACATCGGACAAAGCTACTGGGATAATGGGAGCGACGGTCTCCTGTCGGGCGAAACCCTCCACCTATCGCTCAAGCGCCTCGAAACGGCATACCAGGAAAAGCGCGCCCACGAGTTCGAAGTCGTAAAGAACATCTCCCTCCGTCAGATCCAGCCTTGGGCTCTCATCCTCCTCCGTGAGCAAGGGTGGGCGGAGTTCAGCATCCCAGAACCCTTATTTGACTTTGACTTCCCGGGCCAATATTGTCGCCGTATTAAGTCCATAAGCCTATCTGTTCCCTGTGTGATTGGTCCGTATGCCAGTGTCAATGCGACCTTGACACTTCTCTCACACCAGTACCGCATCGACCCAATCATATCCGACGCGAATGACTCCCAGCAGTCTCCAGACGCTACACATTTCCGCACTGAACAGATACCCATCTCCAGCATCGCTTTTAGCGGTGGTCGGCAGGATTCCGGTGTCTTTACGCTCGACTTTCATGGTGAGAGATATTTGCCCTTCGAAGGAGCGGGAGCAATCAGCAAATGGCGTATCGAACTCCCGCCACCCGACATAAAACAGTTCAACTACGATACTATTAGTGACGTAGTGCTGCATATGCGGTATACAGCGCTGAACGGCGGGGCGAGGCTCAAGAAAGCGGCGGTGGCTGCAGCATTGGAATTTCGGAAATCTGCAAAACTGGTCGCGGACACGGAAGGCCTGTTTATGATGCTGGATTTGCAGAGCGATTTTGCGAATGAGTGGTCGAGGTTTGTTGGTCAGAGTGATGGGGCGAAGTCTGCGACGATTCAGCTCAGCGCGCTAGGGGAGCGGCTCCCATTCTTTGCGAGGGGGAGGAACGTCAAGGCCGCAGATGTCAGTTTATTGGTGAATATGGAGGAGGCGAATGGGATTAATTTCACGAAGGATGTCAGGCTTGTAGGGAAAGCGGACATTGTGTTGGCGAATGGCGGAATGGCTGGGGCGTTTTATATGGGAACGGCGAAAGGGACGGTAGAAGAGCTTGGGGATTGGAGTTTGGAGGTTGAGGGTAACATAATGAAAAGTGGTGTTAAGCGGATTCTGATGGTTATTAGGTATTGTTTGGAATGAGGTGAGATATGGAAATAGGTCGCGGTAAATGTATTTTCGCAGATGCTTTAGGTTTGGGTAGCGCTAACGTGTCTGTGCGCGTGATGCCCATGTTCGCGTGATGCCCACCCCCCACCAAACTTGAGTTTTTACAACACGCAATAACTCCACTAATATAGATCTAATTCAAGCTACGATTAAAGAAATTGAGTTGCGAGGACTAGAAGAAGGCTTCTTGTATAAAAAAATTACTGCCAAACATAATATTAAGCGATCTACGCTACGCCGAAGACACCAAGGCCTAACAAGCTTACATCAAACCAAAAAACTTAACTAGAGAAAGCTTAGCCTATAATAAAAGGATAAGCTTATACAGTATATTAAAAAGCTTACTAAGAGAGGCCTTCTACCTATAAGAGAGATAATAAGAAACTTAGCGTTATAGATAGCTTACAAGATAATTAGTAAGAGCTAGGTAACTTACTTCCTCTATTAAAACTAGGACTTAGTTATATCTAAATAGACTACTAGTATTAACTATATATAGTACTAGGCTAATTCCTATATAAAGTATAAGCTATATTTTAACTTATTATATTAGAAGATAGAGAAATATTAGGTAGAGCTATAGTATATATATAATATAGATAAGAAAGGCTTTATAATTAGTATTATTTAAAGATCTAAATATATCTTTAGCTAAGTAATATAAAAGAGAAAGAAAGCTTATATAGCTCTTTAGAATAGCTCTTATAAGTAGATAACTACTCTAGTATATATCTATATAGATAAAATATCTCTACTACTTAGACTTATTTATAAAGCTACCTAAAAAGCTATAAGATTAGTATAAGTAGATATAATTAAAGCTAGAAAGTATTAAGTTTTTATTAGCTTATCTCTATCTAGGTAGATAAATAATAATATAGGTCTAGCCTAGCTTAAGTAGGTATTTAACTACTATACTATAAGTAAAGCTAGATACTTATATTAGTTACTTATTATAGATAAGTATAGCTTATATATTACTTTAGCTTTTATTAACTTTTATAATAAAAATAGAATCTTACTTACTATCTTTTTTCTTTATTTAACTTACTTTTTCTAGCTACTTAATATAGTAATATTTAGGCCTCTTACTTCTACTTACTTAGCTAAATTTACTTACTACTTTTAGTAGGCCTAAAGCCTTATTATAGTTAGTAAAAGTAACTTCTTTCTACTTTTCTAGTAAGCCTAGATATTATCTTTTAAAGCTCTAATAATACTTAAGTTATTTAAAGCTATAAGTATCTAGCTAAGAAATACTAATATAATCTTTAAATAGTTTACTTACTTATTAGCTAATAAGAGCTAGAGCTCTATATTACTATTATACCTC
>JALNQK010000156.1:0-59526 GCA_028458525.1 Ophiosphaerella herpotricha
TAGCTTTAAATACTAATAGATTATAGAATATATATATATCTATTACTAGTAAAATTTCTAGCTAATTCTAATAAGTTATTCTAGAGATATTAGGTAGTAGTTTATTGATTTTTACTAGTAAAATTAGAGTAGCTACTTACTTAGGTTAGCTACTCGCTTATAAAACACGTTATATATATTAAATTTTTTTATTTTTTATTATAAAGTTATTTATATAAGTTATAGTAATAATAAATATTAAAAGAGTTTTTAAAAATATTATATATTAGTATAGAAGTACTTTTTAAACGTTTTTACTTACTACTTCTAAGAATAAGCTATATATACTATAATTTTAGCTTAGTTAGCTACTAATATAGCTTTCTACTTAACTTTATTTTTTTTCTCTATATAATACTTTATAATATAGCTACTTATATATTAGTTATAGCTTTAAAAGCTTTTAGTAAGCTAAATAATAAGATTACTTTTATAATAGGTATTAGTAAATAGATAATTAACTTAATATATAGATAAGTAATTTAATATAGCTTTAACTCTTACTAATACTTACTTAAGCTTTTAAATAAATATTTTAAAAATAGCTATTAAAGTAAAATTAAGTTATAGAAAGAATTATTAAGGCTATATACTATAACTACTATAGTAAAAAGAAGTTTTATACTAACTTTACTAGTATACTTAGTTAAAATAGTATTTAAATATTACTTATAATAGTATAGTAAGTCTTATAGAAAGTAGGATTTAAGAAAATAAAGCTAATAAGAAAGCTTAGGTTAATAAAAAAGATAAAGAAAAAATAGCTTAAGTAGTATCTCTTATATAAGAACTAGATAATTAAGAACTAGAAGAATATTATTTAGTTAAATAAGATATCTATTATCTTTTTCTATAAATATAGTAGATATAGAATTTAGAAGAAAGTAGATAAAGCTTTTATCTATAGCTATATTTATAAAAAGTAAAAAAGCTATTCTAAGTTTATATTTTAAAAGTACTTTATATATAATAAAAAGAGTTTATATTACTATTAGATACTAGAAATAAATATAGAAAAAGAAGCTACTTCTTTCTATATTAAAGAACTAAACTAAGAGCTTAATCTCTTAATAAAAGAATAATAAGAGCTTAAAAATAGTATATATTACTTTAGTTTATAGAATAAGTAAAGTTAAAAGCTTTAATAGAAGTAGAATATAATAAATAGGAAGCTTAAGTAAAGTAAAAGCTTAGAGATTAACTAGTATTATTACTAGATAGTTATTCTCTTTCCTAAGTTATTCTCTTTTACTAAAGAGTATATAATTAAATAGCCTAGAATAATTATTTAAGAAAATAAAGTACTCTCCTATAACTACTATATTTAATAATATATTTATAATTAATATAAAATCTAGAAGTTCTTTTAAAATAGTAACTTACCTAATCTTAATACTATTAAGCCTTATTAGCTATAGATAAAGTAGAATACTATAAAGAAGGGGGTACTAAAGAGTAGGGCTAAGGTAATCTATATCTAGGAGAAGTATTAGAAAGACCTACCTTAAGATAAAATATAAGCTTAGATTAAGCGTATCTCTATATATATTTAGAAGATTATTAAGCTAGAAGGTAGGAATAAGTACAAGGAAGGGAGGGGTGTAGGTAGATATCGGAGAGGTAACTGAATTGAGATTGTGGCGCATGTGGCTTATTCCCGGAGGCGGTGGGCAAGGACTTTTGAAAGGCACCTCCGTAGAGTTATACTACTTTAAACTTCTTAATTTTCTTTGATTTTCCTAGTAAATTGCGTGCATACCGCGAATACGTGCATACCGCGCACAGACACGTTATGCCAAGAGTAGATTTGACTTGAAAATAGCGAAGTATTGTGGATATGTGTTATTTACTTTGAACAATGGGCCGAAACGTCTGGACGACGAATAGTTAAGCATAAGAATACCGCTGACGCACCCAAGGAGTGGTAATGCTCATTCTTAGACAATTGCGAGGTTAGGTTCTTAGTTACAACGCAATCCATAATTGTTTATACCTTGACCGACTATGAATGAAATGATAGCATACAAACCCATCTCTCCTAATCTACGTCTAAATAAGAGGGACCTACGTTTACCTCGAGTTGTGAGTCATGGACAGAGCCTGAGTGCTCCGGAAGTACAGGGAATCTAGGCTGACAAGGGTAGTGTAAATATCATCGTGGAACTTGCTATGAAAGACAACACAAAAGGCAGAAGAGTTCCCTTATCTAAAGGTTGTTATTTCGGCTGCTTTTGGAATTCTCAAGACATCGAGCGTGTTTGCGGGTTCAGCCAAGTGGCCCTAGGTATAAGCCACAATTGCTACAAAACCATTTTGAGAATGCAAGAAAGATTCAATAGAGTTGATATATACCAGAGGCAGCAGCGTATTGAAGTAAAATGGAAATTCATAGACAATATTTAGAAAACTAGGTTGGGGAATGGCTGGTGCAACTATTAATAGCCAAGGCTGTTTTTCAACAACTTGCGCCAAGGTTATGAGCGTATACGTAGAACTTGAACCAAGGAAAGGATTCAGAAAATGTGTCACCATCGAATATGATATAGAACACCGTTCCTAGTGCCAGTCATGATCGCGGGGTCCGGGCCTGTATCGAATCGATGGTTGTATCGAGTGCGATCTGTTCGCTCTAGAGCGATGGCGTAGAGAGAAAGTGTTCGTCGAGGTATGGGCGCCCGAGGGAGCAGATTCAAAGTGATGCATCTCGACGTCTTAAAGGAATGGGTCATCCTGGGCGCTGTCTCGTTTTGGTTCCCGCTCCTTTTCTACCCAGCACGCTGTCCCACTGACACTGACAACCACACAACCCATGATTTCAGTTTCTCTGACCTCTAGCCCTACGATCGCATTCGCGCCTTTGGCGACTGCTTCTTTGATCATGCGGTCAATCGCTTGATCTCTTGCGTGATAAATAATTGACGTGATAGCCTTTGCCTCGCCCCAGTTGTTGCCGAAACTGCTTGCAATGCTCTTGATAAATGACTTGGTGTCCTTGCGCGCACATGTCGTAGTGCCGTGAACACTACCAATAATCCGCCGTTGGTGATAGCCAGGCAGTGTTGCGGTTGTGGTTGTAAGAAGGGCCGGGGTGCGGCTTGGAAGGATTTCCGAATCGAATGCAACAGGTGTGCCATCTGTCGCGGGTGGATAAGGCTTTGACTGGGGGTGCCAGCTAGGCATGCGACTCGGCGGGACCATCATGGTGGAGCGTCGATTGGTCAACATTGTGAGTGTCTGTTGTTCGAGTGTAAGGTGAAACAAGTATGGTACAAATGGTACGATTTATGAGGGTGACTGCGAAGACTGATGTGTGATGAACCAAACCACGAAATAGAGTCGAAGTGCCCTCATTCTTGGGACGCGACGCATCGTTCATTATATCATTGATTTAGAACACCACACAACGTGAAACATGCGAAATGAATGCATCCCCTTAGGCAAGCGAACTTGCAATGCTTGGATGGTTAGGCTAAAGGCGGCCACAGAGCGGTCAAACGTGCCGTGGTCGGGGGAGAGATTCCGCCAAAGGCAACAATGATTTTCCCTAGCAAGAAAGTGTTGGCGATGCGAGTGCGGAGTGAGGTTCCGCTCCCGTTACTATGATCGGGATTGGGATGTGCAAACGAGGTGCTGAAACAAGCCGCGTTGAGACGCAGCGCTGCGTGTTTGAGATGCGATCCTGATACGCCAATGACGACTTTGAAAAGATTTGACATCGCAAACCACCCGTTCGTCAACATGATCGAGTATTATTACATCATATCCGTCCACCTTTTTCTCGATTGGACGGCATGAAGCGGCGTCCTCGGGTGTCCTTATGAAAAGCTTTGGGAGTTTTATCAGTTTGGAGAAGGGCTTTGCGAGACAATAACTGCCTAGTCACGATGTAAATTGATTGAGTAACACTATTGTAGGCAAAGCAGAAAATCGTTAACCATTGAGAGAGTGTGGTTCCCCCTCCGAAACATACAAAAAGGCTGTCGGACCGGTGACTCTCTCTTTTCGAACAAAAACATCGGAAACACGCATTATTCCTATTGCGCTGGAGGGCTGTCCCAAGTAGAAATGTCGCTAGGCGGACTGGCCATGCCCAGTCCATAGCCCTGCGAAACATCGAAAACCAACGGATCATGCTCCATGGGTATGGCAAACATGTTACCCCACCCTTGCGCATTTATTAGATCTGGATACGCGATGCTTGGTACTGGGCTGTAAGACGAGTAAGTGTCCATTGGCATCATACCGACAGCAGCCAATGAAGATTGTGAGGACTTATGGTGTGGCACCTGTTGTGATGTTTGCTGATGTGTCACTGTGGGGATTACTTCAGATAGATAACTTGGCGTGTAGCCTTGAGGCTGTTGGTGTGAGAACGTTGTTGAGACAGGAATTGGTGTTGCCGGAAATGAGCCTTCATGAGTATTATATGTTTGCGAAGGTAATGCTGATTGTTGATCGCCAGCATCTTGACTTTGACGCGGTAGAAGGGTTGCTAGAGGCATAGGGTTCTCCACACTCGTTGCTTGTATCATACGCTCATACCAGTTCTGGATTTTGCGCACTCGTTGTTCATAGTAGAAAAATATATCTTTGTGTTTATTGCCATCCCTAGCTCTGCCTACGAGAGCTCCTATGCGTAGCGCGAGATGCCTGAAGACATGATCAACGTTCAAGCGATTTCGCAGGTCGCGAGTTTGTGATTCAACACCAGGCTCCCTACTAATGATGGCAAATTTGGCAGCAAGAGTTACACCAAAGGACAACTGTATCCATTCAGAGTTGGTCAAAGCCATCTCTGATTTTGGCGGCAGCCAGAGGTAAAGATCGAGAAATGACTTGGCTCCTTCAAGACCTTCGCACAAGATGTCAAGGTTCAGGGCGGGCGATTGCTGCAAGCTTCGCTCGAAGTATGCGACTTGGTAGAGGAAGAGCTTAGCGGTATGAAACTGCATGAAAAGAAGGTCTGAGAAACGTGCTCAGTCAACGTACGTTATCCAAAGGCACGTGTGTAAGTCAACTTACGACTATCACCAACATCAGAGCGAAGGTGTATTCTGAAATCTTCCAACTCTGTTCGTACGCGCAGATAGGCAGACTGTAAGTCAGAGCCAGAATCAGTAGAGGTAGCAATGGTCTCGACGGTCTCGATGATTCGTTGTAGGCGAATGACATGATACAAGTCTTTGTCTGTTCTGTGCTCGGCCTTCTCGCGCAAGGCAAGTGTGCCATGTTCAATGGTTGGCGTGCATGGAAAAGTGTTCATCTTATCCAGCAGCTTGGAGATGCTATAAAGGGTGAGCCAATTAAAATTGAGACACAACCATGCGCACCTACGTGGATGCGATGTAGAATATACCAGCAGCTGCACGTTGCTCCTCCGGTCCCCAAGTTTGTGTGCCCACCTTTTCGGCGATAGGGTCGCGTTTGCTTCCTGCATTGTTGGGTTTTTGGTGCATCGGTTTGCGGTCGAGTCGCATGTCAACGGCGATGGAGATGGCGAGCTGCAGGTATTGTGAATAGTACTTGGATCGGCCATGGTATTGATTCCTGTAAAGCGAAGGCGTTAGTAGTCAGACACATGGTGTTTGGCTTGACAGCAGCATACCAAGCAAGCACAATCAGAAGGCCTTGTAGATACTCGAGCTGCAAACAATCATCGCCGCCCAGCAGCACCTTCTCACTGACCAGGTACTTGAAGCGGTGGCACAACTTGTCTTGAGTGGTGAGGTCGTGGAAACAGGCGACAGAGACGATGGCGAGAAACAGGAAGGGCTTGGTGCCTCGCAAGGTACCACCGGTGGCATGTGGGGGAACGATGACGAAAGGAAAGTGCGGCATCATGTCAGTCTTGTACATATCCACCAGCGTGTCCGCCTGCTCGGCAGAAACGATGTCTTGGTCGACCACATCGCCCTCAGCGTCGCCGTTGGAGGCCGGGGCGTTTACTGCTGAGCCTTCGGGCAGCGGTTGCTGGACGATGGGGCCAGGCCGTTGTAGGCGAAGGAGGTCCTGCACCTGCTGCTCAAGGGCCTGTATTCGCCTGACGACGGTGGTCAGTTTCGAGGAGGGGGAGGTGCATACATGTACGCTGGGACGCCTACGAGTCACGCTTGGCTGAATGGTCGCGTCTCCGAGCAGGACGGAATGTACAATGCTTGCCCAGTCGCGCGCACCGGTCGCACATGTCCTGTCGCTGGGTGCGATCGCATCTGATCTTTAGTGAAAAGTAGTTCTGGCACGTTTTGGACAACAGCTGGGCTGCAGAGCCAGAGTCGTCTTTGGCGTCAGAACCAGACATGGCGGCAGGCGGGTCGAGAATTGCCAGGAGGAATCATAAAGAAATCATCGTCCCGTCAGCCCATAACAGACCCTCGAGTCTGTCGGTGTTGAGGGATGATGACGCTTCTATCCCGATTGGGCTGCAGATGCGGCCGCATTAGAACCTTGCCGAGACCAAGCAGTTATCCATGATTGGACCCAAACACGTGCTGCCTACCTACTGCAGTCGACCTCTTCCAGCTTCTCCAGCAAGGCTGTCCTCTCTATGCATAGATACCGCCAGTGATGATGCTATTATGTATTGACCCGGCGGGTCCTGGTTGCTGCCGCCACCCCCACGACTCCACCGCTGCCACCGGCTATTGATCAGGTACTTCTATTATTCTGTCCTATCGAGACATACTATCTATGTATACCTGCTTCAACAACCAAACACTTTCCGTCCTTGAAACCAAGTCTCCTTTACCGTTGCACCAAGCAATTGCTCGCCGTCCCACTCCATATCAACCACAACAAAGTCTGCCAGCTTGCCGACCTCCAGTCTTCCAATTCTCCCTTCTGCAAAGCAAGAATATGCTGCACCGTTAGTCGCCGCAACCATGGCCTGCGCTAGATCTAATCTGAAGTTTTCATTGACCGCATCATCTCCTCCATCCGGTTGTCTTGCCGACTTGCGTGTGGTCGCCACGTACAGATTTAGTAGCGGAGCATATGGTGCGGTCGGCGAGTCTGAACCGATAGCCAGATTCGCGCCATGATCCGCAAATTCGGAGTAGGCAAATGCACGCTTTAGTCGCTCAGGACCAAGTAGTTTGGGCCATGCTCTCAAGATAGCAGGATCAGAATGTACTGGCTGGATGCTTGCCGTGATACCTAATCGCCCTAACCGTTTGGCATCCTCTGGCGCCGTGAGCTCTAGATGCTCGATCCTGTGGCGTTGGCCTGCCTCCCCGTATCTCTCAAGTACATTGACAGCATTATGCACAGCTCGGTCGCCAATTGCATGCAGCGCGCACTGCAGTTTTTCTTCGCAAGCTCTCTTGACAACAGCGTCTAACATCTCCGGCGTCCAAATTGGTCCTTCCAAGTGCCCATTGGTAGTGTATGGTTCTGCCAATGCGGCGGTGCATGCATCAATCACACCATCGCAGATGATCTTGATGCCCACGATTCTCAAATCTGGACTGGTATCAGAATTGAATTGCTCGCTCAACTCAACTGCTCGTTCCACCTGTCGCAAACGATGTTCCTCTCCATCCCCAGGCAATATGCACCAATGAGCCGCCACCCGAAGCGGCAACGAGCCCCCTTCAGCTTCTCGAAGCGAGAGTATCGCCTCCCACGCATTTTCATCCATTGCCATATCAACGCATCCCGTGCAGCCTACCGCATGATATGCGTTGATAGCTGCCTTCAGCGCTGCCCTTTTGTCCTCCATTGGCAACACCTTTGCTAGGTAAGGCCACACGATCAACAATATACACGATTCACTTAGCAGGCCTGAGGCTTTTCCATCTAGGCCCCGCTCAATGGTTCCGCCTGCTGGATCTTCCATCTCTTCTATGCCCATCTCTTGTAGTGCAGCGCTATTGCACCAACATGAGTGCAAATCCTTAGAGTCAATATAGATCGGCCGCGAATCCAGATCGTCTAGCATGCTAGATTTCGCCTCACCGCTCGTCATGCTGTGCATCCATCCTGAGCAAAGTATACGCTCCTTGTCTGGGTGATGGTTGGCATATTGTGTGATGCGGGCTCGTATTTCGGCTAGGTCTTTGCAGCCGTCCAGTTGCACTTTATTCAGAGACTGGCCGAGGAGGAGAAAATGCATATGCGCATCAATGAATCCCGGAAAAATATAGTTACCGCGAAGGTCCTTTACCTCACATCCAGTGTCTCGGAACGATTGGACTTTAGAAGTCTCTATATCTCCTATGTGTGCAATCTTGCCATCTTGGACGACAAGTGTATCGCGGAACTGCACTTCAGAGCTGCCTGGCTCCGAGCAGAAGAAATAGCCACCGGTAAAAACGGTTCCTGGTTGCGTTGCAGTCATGGTTGGTGATCGAGCTCAGTGCTTTTGTTGGTGTACTTACTTAACCATCGTTATCTGATTGAAAGCGATCCGATATCGGGCCGAAATGTTCCCGTCGAGCTCCTATTCTTGGCACCCGTAGATGCAGCAAATGCCACACTACGTCCTCAAATACCATGCCTATAATGAAAGTGTAGGCCCCATACTGCTAGGATGAGATTCCAGTCATTTCCTAGCCCTCCAGATTATAGGGATGAATAATGTTGACCCCAAGAAAACCAAAAGCCTCTACCACCAACTCGGAATTGTTGGATGAGGTAGCTAGAGTTTCTATATCTAAAACTTGAGGCTGCTAGGCGTGTAAAACGTGAAGGATATGAGTGAAGTTATTCTTATTAATTCATCAAGTCCATGGGTTAGACGATCCAACCATGGATTTCTTGAAGGTTCCCACTCAACCGAGAGGCGGGGTGTGCTGAGCTAACTCCATCTTCCAATAGGACGGTCATACTGGACAACCAAACCTGTGAAACTTGGAAGAAGAACGTAAGTTGAACATTATCCATAGATAGCTATTAAGTGTCTTGGCATACAAGCACCACATGGTCTCATGGACTCACTTGGCTTCTAACGAAGCCGACTAAAGCAAATACTATTAGTCCTCAGACCATTTCGATACCTCAGCGTGCGTACCAAGGCTTGGGAACGACACAAGACGCTTGTTAGTAACCGACGCCAGTCCTGGAAGGTGAGGTCGCATCCAAGAGGAGGGGTCGACATGGATCCGCAAACCGTAATTCATCCGCCCAGGAACACCAGATTTCCTCCAATTAACGAATTTCATTACCCGTCACTCCACGCGTTATTGACATGCATCATCCGCGGCTTGATACTTAAAGTATGCTTTTTAACCGGGGACCCGGGCAGCAGCTTAGCGAAATTGGTAGAGATCGTATATCAATTACCTGCCGCCAAGTTGCCTCGGGGTAATTGACGGTAATGGTAAAAGGTTCGAGAGGATATAAGTGGAAGAGTGCTGCAAGTATTGCGATCTTGAGACAGACCTGCTTGCTTCAATTGGCACCATGACTCGCCTAGGTCTAGTCCTCGCTGCCGCTTCGTGTGTTACTTCAGCGCTTTCTGTTGACATTATAGTCCAATCTTCTGGTGGCAATGTCACTGGAAAGTTCGGGCACCCTTTTGGCTACGGCTTTCTCCACGAAGTCTGTCTAAACACAATCTTTTTATTTGCTTGTGCTAATTAATTAACAGGACATCAATAATTCTGGCGACGGTGGCATATACGCCGAGCTAATACAGAATCGCGCTTTCCAATTCAGCAAGAAGTACCCTGTCTCAACAGCGCATTACTTTCCAATCAACAATGCAAACCTGAGTATTCAAAAGCTAGACAAGCCACTCTCGAAGGCATTGCCCGCATCTATGCGGGTTGCAGGAGGTAACAGCACTGGTAAAATCGGATTCAAAAATGAGGGCTATTGGGGTATGGACGTCAGGCAGCAGAAGTATACCGGCTCATTCTGGGTAAAGGGTGCTTACAAGGGTCACTTCACCGCCTCCCTAGAGTCCAACCTGACCTCTGATGTTTTTGGAGAAGTCAAAGTACCGTCAAGGGCCGTTGCGAATGAATGGGTGGAACACAAATTTGACCTCATTCCAAAGAAAAACGCACCCAACTCGAACAATACTTTCTCGATCACCTTCGATCCAAAGAGTGCGGCCGGTGGCGCATTGGACTTTAATCTCATCAGCTTGTTTCCACCAACATACAAAAACAGGAAAAATGGTCTTCGAATCGACATTGCTGAGGCCCTCGCTGACATGAATCCTGTATGTCAATATTTGCTCGTGGGCATTGTCAGGTATGCTAATCATCAATGTACAGCATTTTCTCCGATTCCCAGGTGGCAACATGCTAGAAGGAAATACAAATGCCTCCTGGTGGGATTGGAAAGATACCCTTGGTCCACTAAAAGATCGCCCTGGTTTCGAGGGTGTTTGGAACTACCAGCAGACCCATGGTCTGGGTATGATGGAATATCTAGAGTGGGCCGAAGACATGGACTTGCAAATAGGTAAGTAACCCTGCAATTGAGCATAACAAGGGACTATTCAATTGACGAATTCCCAGTCATTGCTGTATACGCCGGACTTGCCCTGAACGGGGATGTCACACCAAAAGAAGGCCTCCAGCCATTTATCGAAGATGCCCTCAACCAACTCGAGTTTGTCACCGGACCAGTGGATTCCCCTTGGGGCAAGCGTCGCGCTGAGCTTGGCCATCCAAAGCCATTTGAACTTAATTACGTCGAGATTGGCAACGAAGACTGGCTCGCTGGTTTCCCTACTGGCTGGGAATCTTATCGCCAATATCGTTTCAAGATGTTTTATGACGCCATCAAAGCGAAGTACCCTAAGATTCAAATCATCGCGTCTGCAGCCACTAGCGATCCAGGATCCAAGGGCAAGCCGCTAGACTATCCTAAAGATGCTATCGGTGACTACCATCCCTATCGTCAGCCAGACGAGCTCGTCAAAGAATTCAACCGCTTTGATAATGGCATTGGTCACATTGTTGGCGAGGTCGCTGCTACACATGTGAATGGAGGAGAAGAGCCTCGCTGGAACGGTCCATTGTACAAATACCCGTGGTGGATTGGCGCAGTCGGTGAAGCCGTATCGCTCATTGGATACGAGCGAAACTCCGACCGTATCCCAGGAACGTTTTATGCCCCAGTCCTTAAGAATGAGAACCGATTCCAGTGGGCAATTACGCTCATTCAGTTTGCTGCAGACCCGAAGATGACAACTAAGGCAGTCACTTGGTATTGTTGGTCGCTCTTCGCTCACCACCCAATTTCTCATACTCTACCTACCTCATCCAACAGTTCATATGGTCCTGTTTACTGGGGCGCTGGAAAAGACGAGAAGAGAAACGGCGCACTGGTTTGGAAGGGTGCGGCATACAACACTACCAACGGTGCTCCTGTTCCAGTCTCGGTGCACTTCCAAGGTGTGAAGCCGGGCACCAAAGCCAGGCTTACGGTCCTAACTAACAAAGTGGCGGACCCATACATGTACAACGATCCTCACACGGGTGTGAACATTGTGAACACAACGAACACCATTCTTGAGGCAGAGACCAGCGGAGCTTTCAAGTTCAGTTTACCACAACTGAGCGTCGCAGTGTTGGATACAGATCTTGGAGCACAGGGCCCAGGAGGGCCTCCCGGTCCACCGGGTCCTGGGGGTTATGGGAAATAAGTAGGGTGATGTATGTATATTCAAAAAATATTGTACAACGAAAAGACCAACCAAAATAAAGGATGTTTCGAACAAGAGGATCTAAATCATCAACAGACGAATTAGATTTTACAATTAATACATACAACTCGACCGTTCCTTTCAGTGTTTTGAAATGTATCAATATCTACGCACCACGTCCTAGTGATATTCGAGTAAAATAATAGGATGACGCCTTTTCTTCCCGCGTACGTGCAGTTTACCAATCCTCGAAAGTTGCGCGAATGTGATCCGCCGTAAATTAAATTGAACACTAGGAATCGTAAGTACCCTGTTGGATAGAGGATGTGGTCAGTAGAATGCACCAGTTTCGCGATGACGCGGGCCGTCCATCGAGGCGCTCAATTGGACAATCGCACAATAGAAAACACCCAAGAACAAGATCTTGAAATATCAGTCCAGAACTTAGGCAAACACACAAAGACCTGTTAGGATTCTGCCAATCAAATATGGACAATATGGGCACCGGTGTTA
The DNA here is from genome assembly GCA_028458525.1 of Ophiosphaerella herpotricha. NCBI lineage: Eukaryota > Fungi > Ascomycota > Dothideomycetes > Pleosporales > Phaeosphaeriaceae > Ophiosphaerella > Ophiosphaerella herpotricha. The sequence continues at coordinate 12,152 of JALNQK010000156.1, forward strand.
GAGAGAACGATGTACAGCCTCAAGATACTCGGAAACTGCTTCTAGTGATTATACTTTCAGGATTTCTGGTAGCTATTTTGAATGAAAGCTCTACAAACACCAAAGGACTGACAGCATGCAGGGAAGTGGTAAAACAACGTTGCTCCGACACCTCCAATCGCCTGATCATGGACTCCGCATCGCCGTCATTGTGAACGACATGGCCGCAGTAAATGTCGACGCCAACTCCATTACTCGGTCCACCAATGCTCTAGATAAGAATTATAGTGAAGGAGAGATACATGTCAAAGAAAAGGTGATTCGGATGCAGAATGGGTGCATTTGCTGCACAATGCGAAGCGACCTCCTTACCGAGCTTGCGCGCCTTGTCTGGAGCGAGGATAATTTCGATCACATTGTCATCGAAAGCTCGGGAATCAGTGAGCCACATCAGGTTGCTGAAACGTTTACCGCTGAGTTGAGCGAGGCCATGGTGGATGCCGCGGGTATGGAGACCAAAGAGAAGGAGACCTTTACGAAAGTGTATGTGATCCCCCTTCTCGTGCTTCAGACTAATGCCCATGGCCACAGTGCAAGGCTTGGCGGCCTCAAATCCCTTTGCACAATTGATACCATGGTAACTGTTGTCGATGCCTTCCGCTTCTTTTCCGAATTCGACACGGCAGAATTTCTACAAGATCGCTTTGGGAACGAGGACGTACCTGACGAGGATCAACGCACTATATCGGACCTGTTCGCTGATCAGATTGAATTTGCCAACTTGATCATCGTAAACAAAGTGGATTGTGTGGACGCCAAAACACTGGGGCCTGTCAAAGCTTACATCAAAGCACTCAACCCGACTACCAAGATTATTCAGACAAAATACTCCAAGGTTGGTGTTCGCGCGATGCTAAATACGAGAGTATTCAGCTTCGCAGAAGCTATCACCAGTCCAGGGTGGCTAAAGGGCTTAGATGAGATGTCTATCATAGATGTGCAAGGAAGGAAGCGTGTTGCTCCAAAGCCGGAGACCCTCGAGTAAGCTATCTCTACTTATGGCTAAAAGCTCAACTAATATTAGACACCTAGGTACGGTATCGGAAGCTTTGTTTACAGGAGGAGTCGTCCATTTGACCCTCTCAAACTTTATCGGCTCATTGACGGTAAGTTCATACTACTGCAAGCTGAATTCGACGAAGATGGCGATGGCGAGGACGACGATGCTGTAATGTCTGGCTCAGATACTTCTTATATATCCCCAGAAGGTTCGGACGCGGACGGCGAAAACACCACTGCTATCGATGATACAGCAGTGCTAGCAAACAAAAAATCAAGCCCTCTTTTCGGTGGTCTTCATCGTAGCAAAGGCATCTTTTGGCTTGCCACGCGACCCTTCCAGATGGGTTCGTGGAGCTCTGCAGGTGCTATGCTTACTCCGGGTTCTGAGAGCCCTTAGTTTTGCTGTATCCCAGAAGAACAGTGGGAGGCCGATGAAGATACAACAGCAGCCATCAAGGCCGATTAGGCGAAGAGTGGGGCGACCGACGACAGGAGATAGTCTTAATCGGGGAAAATCTCGATATTCCCGGACTAACAAAGGCCCTAGACAATTGTTTGCTTAGTCGTGCAGAGATGCGCAAATGGGAGAAGGTCATGCACACTAAGAGCTGGGACAACGATACAAAAGAAGAGCAGTTGAGCCAGATATGGGATGATTCTTATTGGGCGGAGTGGTCGGTCGTGACGGATGACCACAACCACTCACACGCAAACCAGTGAAAGCAGTTTAAAAGTTACCAGACCTTTAACAGAATCGTGTGTTATGTCAACGCCATCTTTTGTAACTCAAGACCTAGAGTAGCATTTGGTGGTGCTGTTCTTTTGACATCTGAGATCAAAATAATCAATCACCAGGTTATCCTGATTCGGAATATCGTGGTTCACGCCCCCGGCCTCATACGCCTCAAATTTGTCTCCGTAACGATACCGCGTCCACCCAGCTAATGGCGTGTCCTTGGTAGTCGAAGTTGGTGTTTCGCTAACGCCAAACACACTAGTCCATTGTTTAATCTGTTCTTTGAGGTTCTGTGGATAAAGAACAGGGTCTACCGATCCATGGAGAGTCTGAAGTTTGGGCCGGAATCCATCGTAGCCAGGATACGCATTCTTAACCATGGCCGCCCATTCGGCCCCCGTTTTGATGATCTTTCCAGTGGCACAGTCGCCATTCCACACCGCATATCCGTTGCCCGCGAAACATCCGAAAGGTACACCTGCCCAAGCAGAGCCCGCCGCAAAAAGATCCGGATAGCTCCCTAGTAGCACGTTGGTCATCATCGCACCGGAGCTGGTTCCGGTAACAAATACGCGGCTTTTGTCACCATTGTACTTTTGTAGTGTCCACCGAACCATGGATGCAATGCCTAGAGCATCGCCACCGCCATTGTGAGTGAGGGACTCTTTACTGCTGACGTCCCAGCACTTGCCTTCATTAGGTGAGTCGGGGTAGATAGTAATGAAGCCGTACTTGTCACCCGCCGAAGCCCACCCTCGGTATGCAAAGACTTGTTGAGCAGTTCCCTGGCACCAGTGAGGGCTTACCAAGATTGGTGGGTTAGGTTGCAATTTTGCAGGAACATATATATACATTGAAACATTTCGGGGATTAGGGCCAAAGTCGTTGATTCGGGTGAGATTTGCAGTGAGCTGTTGCGCTATAGCAGTGGCAGCAAGAGAAAGAGTGATGAAGGAAAGCATCGTTACGGGTCGTTGCCTCCGAGGATGGTGAGTATGCACGAACGTCAAGCTCCTTATAGCGGTATCCCTCAGAGTCAACTTCTCCTCTATACCCTAATTTGTGCCAATACCAGCAGTACCCTCGAATATAGATATCTTTTTGCGCTAAGCCAGAAACAGCTAGTGACTAGGTTAGCGGAACCCCTTTGGGTCCGGGGTCGGCGTGGGTCTAATCACGGTGGGCGTAGTTTCCGGTCGGCTACACCAATCTCGACACGGAATGGGTAGGCATGATTAAATCGCAATATGGGCGTTGCGCAATTCTTCCAGTTCGTCACCTCGGCCGATCAGATTCCGCATACCGATATGTGCTCAGCTCTAGACTTAAATGTTGAAGACTTATCGCGGTCGCTAGATATATAGTTACTGCCTAAGTATTTAGGCAGGTACTTCAAGAAAGAGTACCTAAGTAGTCGTAGTACTATTCTTTTATTCAGATAATAAAGGTGTTTATAGTCATTTTAAGAGTAGCTGTAAACATGTAGTTATTATAGCTGAAGAAACACTAGGCTGAATACATCGCTTCTTGACATGGTAGGTGAGACAACAGTCTGGGGATGGCTTGACAGCGAAAGCTGATGGAACTAAGTATTACTACCAAGCCGTTTCTTCATTCAAGAAAGCTGGATTTCTCCGAAATTTTGACTTCGCCAATAATCCTCAAAGCTACGCACAAAACGAGCCTATCATTATTGCAGCATGGGCAACGAGGGAGGTTGGATGTGTAAGAAGCAGCTTGACTATGCTAGTGCATGGTCCTTCTAAGGTCCTCCCACCACAACTCCAAGTAGGTATCAACGGCAACCTCGTTTAATGTATTTCAAATCCTACGTAACTAACTTTTTTCCAGCTTTCTCTGTATTCCCTTCCGAGATTTAGCTTATCCGCTCCCCCCCACTTTCAAACCTTCCCTTCCCGTAAGCATTGACTCTTGACCCTTGCCCCTCGGAATGACGTACTGCTGAACGCATCCCTGATTTGCCATCGCTTCCAAGGACACGGAGAAGCAAATCGAACCCAAACCTTCAAGACCTTCACCGTCTTTTCCCCCACCAAGAACAATCATTTTAATCCCTACACCTAAAAGCACAATGACGAACGAAAGCAGATCCCATTCAAAGGCGCCCCACGTGCCCTCAGCCTCTGACGACTTGCGAGCGCCAATGACTTGATGCTCGTTCAGCCCCCCCCCCCTCGATTGTCACAACTGAAAAAAAAAGCCCACAGGCATTTCTACTTCATTTTTTGCTTCATTCATTTACTTTTATATATACACATTCTAGAACCGCGTTACAATGGTGCCTATGGAGCGCCAGCCTCTGCTCAGGAGCCGTACAGAGGAGGGGTATGCGCAGGCGCGGGTCCGCACACACGAAGTCACGCATTGCGAACAAGAGCGCCCGGATTATCCTATTGATCGGGGCGTGGTTGCTTGGATGCAAGTTGTGGGCGGGTTCATCTTGTTTGCGAATAGTTGGTATGTTTATGTTTCTGCATGTTGGAAAAATCTCAAGGCTCGAGTCTGACGGTGGAATGCAAAGGGGTCTACCAAACGCATTTGGTGTATTTCAAACCTACTACGTTGAGACATTGCTGCCGGACCAAGACGCAGCATCCATAGCGTGGATCGGCTCGATTCAGTTATTCTTCACAACCATTGGGTGTTTGCCCGGCGGCATGCTGCTAGACCGCGGGTACCTCAAAAGCACCATTGCTGTCGGTACGGCGTTGGAAGTGCTGGGGCTAGTATCGACATCTTTTTTCAAGAGCTACTGGGCTATTTTCCTGTCTCAGGGAGTATGCATGGGCATCGGTAGCGGCCTGCTCGCGCTACTACCAGTTGCGATTCTTGCCATGTTTTTTGAGAAAAAGCGCATGCTGGCAACGGGGCTTGCCTCGACGGGCGCAAGCATAGCTGGCATCGCGTATACTCTCTCGATGCGCTCGCTGTTCGTCAGCGTCGGATTTGCCGGCGCGGTTCGTATTCTTGCACTCATCATCTTGGCTACCAATGTCGTTGCATTTGCGACCATGCGGCTCCAATTGCAGTATGGGTCCAAGGGCTCAAAGTTTGGGTTTCACCATTTCAGAGATCTGCCGTATACGGTGTTTGTCGTGGCATTTACGCTGTTTGTGGCATCCTCTTTTGTGCCGTTCTTCTTCATCCAGGAATATGCGCTCCAGCTGGGTGTTCCGAAGGACATGGCGTTCAATTTACTCGGCATCATGAACGCGGCTAATATTTTCGGTCGCTTTGTGCCCAACTATGCCGCGGATAGATATGGGGGTGTCAACACCCTTATCCCGCTCAGCATTGCCTGCATCGTCACACTGTGCCTCCTTCCAATGGCGCAAACATTCAATTCACTCATCGCCATTAGTATTGTATACGGCTTCCTCTCTGGCGGCGTCATCATCATCCCTGGGCCTACGATAACGGATCTATCGCCAAGTAGCGCGGACATGGGCGTTCGACTTGGTCTTGCGTACCTTGTTGCTTCGTTTGGTGGGCTGCTGGGCAATCCTCTTACCGGGCAGATCAAGGGCGGTGGTAGAGATGCAGTGCAGAACTTCAATGGCGTGTGGTTCTGCGCAGCGGCTATTATGGGCGCAGGTTTAATCGCCTTGGTCGCGACGAGATGGTTGAAGCTAGGATCCCCTTTGGCGGTTGGACGTGTTTGATCGATTAGGTCAGTTCGAGATATTTCCCGTCAAAATATACACATTACATCATTGTCTATATTGTCACTATTCCTCTCTCCCGTTCTATATCATGCGGTCCTTGAAGTCAAAGCCCACTTCCTCCAGACTCCGAACCTGATGTCTCTTCTTTCCCAACGCCCCAAATGCTCGTCTAATCGCCGGAAAATGCTCACGGCACCAAAATTCCCAATCGCCCCATATAGGCGGAGTTTTCCCCATCCCATCATTTTCTAGTCCTTCTTTGCGCGATGCGCTCAATGCCCATTGACTCATCTCGTTGATGTACTGCCCATCTTTGGGAAATGGCAGGAGATGGAAGTTCCGACCATTTCCCATCTCGGCAATCACGCTTTCCTCCCACCTATACATGTCCTCACTAGCTGGGAGAGCAAGCCGACCGGCATAAACACGCGCAAGAACCGCTGCCTGCGCTTCTGCAAGCGGAAACGGAATGACGCGCTGATTGAGGGTCAGGAAGGAAAGTGTTGGGCGCGGTGCGAAGAATAAGTGCTTGTACGTGTGGTTGACATGGCTGCCGTCTGTGATGAGTCGTGGTTTTACCGTCTCCAGAAATGGGAGTGAGTAGAAGTAGCCTGTTGCAAAGATGACGGCGTCAATGTTTGATTCTATCGTGCCGTTTTCAAACTCTACACCACGGTTCGATGGCGTGAAGCGTTTGATGGTTGGGACTCGGCGACGACACGAGTCAGCGGAGCCATGGGATGCAGCAAACATGGATTCTGATCTTGAGGACCATAGCAGTGGTAGGGCGCAGTAAGCGGCGACTTGATTGCTAATGTCTGAGCCAGATGCAGAGTTGCCGACGACGATTACTTTCAACTGGTGGTAGTCTGAAGGTTTGCGGTAGTATTTGGAGTGGGTGACAAGTGTTCCAGGATGTTGAGTAGTCCATTCTTGCAAGCCGGGGATATCAGGAACATACGGCACGATGAAATGGCCGTTCGCTATTATTACTGCGCCAAAGATTTCTTCCTGGGTTTCTTCCGTCCGCAAGTCTCGAGTTCGAACGAGCCAGTTGGTATTTGATGTATTGCTAATTGGTTCTACGTTGACGACTTGTGTCTCGTAACGCACTAGGTGCTGAACATCATTTCCGTAGTCTTTGATGTACTGGAGGACTGTGTCGTGTGTGGGAAATAGTTGGCTATCTTCTGGCCAGTCCAGGTGCTGAAAGCCCATTAATCCTCTAGGGATATTAGTCTCTAATTCTTCGTACATAGGCGACACGAATGACAGCTTGTCTTGACCGCCATTATCTTTAGTCCATATTGGATCTTGGTTCTCTCCCCGTGGATTGGTTTGTGGAATGGTGAAGAGGGGTTCGTGTGTCTGATTGGCTGTGTAGTTCCAGATTCCTCCCGTGCTACCTCGCTGCTCATACAGTACAATTTTTTCGAAGGCTCGTTCAGCTAGGAGGTACTTAGCAGCTATTAACCCAGAGGGCCCAGCTCCTACTACAGCGACAGTCTTGACTTTCAATGGGGCACTGGAGACAGTCATGGCGGGAGTAGTTGGCGTTGCTGCCATGTGAAGACGCGGGACTGTGGGTGGGGTGTTGTCCAATTTATCTACACAGCAACGCTAATCCCCGGGCCACAACGGATGTCATCCCTCGACCGGCACCGGCTGAGGAAGGACTTGTTAAAAGATTGGAAGCTCCCGTAAAGCGACCAATGTACTCCTTTTCTTGTTCAATCTTCCGTGCCCTGCGTTCTGCGCGCTCATCTCCACTACGACAGCATAGCCGCAGCCTCAGAACTACCGCGACAGCCATGGCGCCATTGCGAATTGGCTTTGTTCCTGGTAATTCCAATCTTGAATGCTTTGCTTAGCTATAGGCTATCTGAAGCATGATTGACTGTCCTTAGAACACTTCTCCACTCCGCTCGCATTCGCAGAGCAACACTATGGCCTCGAGGCACAGCTGCTCCCCTACCCATCTGGCACAGGCCACATGGTCACCGCGCTGCAGGCGGGCGACATTGACGTTGGCGTGGGGCTGACAGAGGGCTGGATCGCGGCATTGGGGAAAGGGCAAGCGGCCGGGCAAGACGCGGGGTTCAGACTTGTAGGCACATATGTTGAGACGCCGTTGCTCTGGGCGATATCCACGGGCGCAAAACGAGATGATATTGGCAGCGTGCAGGATCTGAAGGATAAGAAGGTTGGGGTGTCGAGAATTGGGAGTGGGAGCTACGTGATGAGTTTTGTGTTGGCAGATCAACAAGGGTGGCTCAACACATCGGCCTCGTCACGAGAGCCGTTCGAGTTCAAGGTGCTGGATACGTTTGCTAACTTGCGAGCCGGGGTTAGTGACGGAACGGCCGATTTCTTCATGTGGGAATACTTTACGTCCAAGCGCTATTACGACAATGGAGAGATCAAGCGGGTGGGAGAAATCTACACGCCCTGGTCGAGCTGGAAGATTGTGGCCACGAATGCGTTGGTAGAGCAGTCACGAGGGGCAGGAGAATTACAGGAGACGCTGACCAAGATCAACAAAGGGATCAAGCACTTTGAGGACAACGCGGAGGAGGCGGTGCAGTACATTAGCACCCATCTCGACTACTCGGAGCAAGATGCGCGAGAGTGGCTGAAGACGGTGCGCTTTCCTCGTGATGTGCGAGGGGTAGATGGCGAGGTTGTGGACAAGACGGTGGGCATACTGCAGAAGGCCGGCGTGTTGGGGGAGGGGGCAGTTGGGGCGAAGATGATTGGGCAGGTGCAGCAGAAGGAGTAGATGGTGGGAGAGCGCAGAGTGGTATCATTTTTTCTATCGAGTGCAGGTCGTTAGACGTAGGTATATCGTATCATATCAAGCAAGCTAGAACTCGCCACCGCCGCCGCCGCCCAGGGCAGCAGCGCCCCAGATGCCGACGAGGCCCCAGACGCCGACCCTCCAGCCGCGCCACAGGCCGTGGACGCCCTGGCCCTTGCGCATGCGGCTGGGCCGCTCGAAGCCCATGGCACGGGCGCTGGCGGCCTTTGCGGGGGGGGGCTCGACGAGGGAGATGCCCTCTTCGCTGACGACGTACCACATGGAGCCGAGCAGGCCGCGGTAGGGGCCGGGGCGCACAATGGTGTGGAAGGGCGGGGCGGCTTGGTCGGGCTGGGCGTGCAGCACGGCGACCTGGCCCCGGCGCAGCACCGTCTCGAGGGGCAGGCGCACGAAGAGCTCGGCGAGCGAGGAGACAAAGGTGGCGAGCGAGTAGGCGGCGGGGGTGCGCACGTGATCGATGGCGAAGGCGGAGCGCAGCACGAGGGGGGTGGCGGCGGAGAGCAGCGTGGGCAGGCCGGCGTGCAGGAGCGTGGGGGCGAGCAGGCGCGGATGCAGCGACAGCGAGGGCAGCAGCGCGAGGCAGGGATAGATGGAGCGCGGGGGGGCGGCGATGGGCGACACAATCAGCCGGGTGCGCACCAGGTCGAGCGGAGCCAGCAGCGTGGCCGCCATGGCCGTGGCCGCCACGGCCACGGCCAGCGACACCAGCGGGCTGGGGCTGTCGAGCATGTCAGGCCCCGCCGTGGCGTCCGGCACGTTGAGCAGCGCGGCCAGGGCAGACCGGCACCACGACTCGGTCGTCCGGAGCAGGAAGTTGTAGATGAAGGTCACGTTGGTCGCCTTCCACACGCCCCATGCCGACTCCTTCTGCCACAGCTGGGCAATGGCCTGGAGCAGCGAGTCGGCGCGCTTGAGCTCGAGCGGCGAGGGCGACGAGGATGCGGACGGCGGTGGTGGCGACGGTGCGGATGGCGACGGCGACGGTGCGCGCGGTGCCAGCGCCAGGGAGGCCGTCGACGCGGTGAAGTAGCCCGGCGAGTCGTCGTCCTCGCTCTCGTCCTCGAGCGGATAATCCTCGTACTTGCCGCTGTGGAAGCTGTCTGGCCGGCTGGCCGCCCTCCTCCTGCCAGCACCGCCGCTGCTGCTCCTGCTGCCGCTCCCACTGCCACTCCCGCTGCTGCCGCTATTCCGGCCCGCCTCGTGCACCTGCAGAATCGTCTTGGCCACCTCGAACGGCTGGGCCAGCAGCACGCTCGTGTAGTTCCACAGCGCCTGGTCGGCCAGCCGCCTTGCGTGCCCGCCCACCGTCGGCGACGTGTCGGGGAAGTATGCGTCGTAGTCGAGCTCGCCCAGGATGTCGCGTGCCTGGCTGCCCAGGCTGGCTGCTCTGCTCGCCGCCTGCTGCCCGCCGTCGGCCGGCGGGCCAATCGACGGCGGGATGTAGTACGGCCTCAGGGGATTCGGGGCACCGCGCGAGGTTGCCATGGCGAGGCGTGTGTGCAGCGTCGGCTCCCTTTCTCCCACCGACAAAACGACGCTCTGCGCCCGGCCTGCATGGCGATCCGAGCGGCCTCGACGTCTCGCTAGTCTACAATCGACCCGCTCTCCCGCCTCGTCCCGCCCGTCCTACTCTGGCCTGCTGCGTGCAACTACCAGCCCCCACGTCTCCCCCCAGAGCCCATATCTGCTCTTTTTCTCATCTTCCTCTCCGCCTCCCTTTCCTCTTGCGCGCCCCGCACCCACAATGGCCTCCAAGCGAGCCTGTCTGCGTGCCTTCACATGCGCAAGGCCTGCCTCGCTCCGGCCAAGACCGCCGTCCTCGGCCTCTCCAAACTTTTCTACCCAATCAACACGGCCCCCCCCACCCGCCACACCACTCCGACCACAACCACGGCCACGGTATGCTCTGCCCTCGCGCTTCTCGAATACACGCCAATTGGCCGCAACCCCCGCCATGCGCCACGGCCACATCGAGCCTCCCAAGCCAGGTGAAGGCTGCACGGTAACCTTCATCGACAAAGAATCCCGCCCCCACACCTTCACCGTGAACGAGGGCGACAACCTCCTCGACATTGCCCAAGACAACGATCTCGAAATGGAGGGCGCATGTGGCGGCTCCTGCGCCTGCTCCACCTGCCACGTCATCGTGGCCAGCGACGAATACTTCGACAAGATGGACGAGGCCGACGACGACGAAAACGACATGCTAGACCTCGCCTTTGGCCTAGAGCAAACAAGTCGGCTAGGCTGCCAGGTCAAAATGAGTAAAGACCTGGATGGCCTTGTCGTCAAGCTGCCCAAGTCGACGAGGAACATGCAGGCCGGCGACTTTGAGTAGCCTTGCACCCACCCAAATCCTGTATTTGTACGCACCGCACCCACTTCCGTGGACGGCTGCACTGTGTATTACGCCCCAAACATGACTACATGACTTGACATGCTATATAATGGTACTTAGAACACAACATCATCCCACGACCAATATTCAATTCCATATATTTACCCTCCCCCCGTAATCATGTCCAGAAACCCCCGCTTGCTCATCTCCTTGACCTTTTCCTCGCGCTTGTCCAGCCCAACCACATGATGCGCCTTGGCTTCCCTCTCTGCCTGCTCGCCCTTGACTTGTGCCGCCCTGACTGCGTTGAATAGCTTGATCACTCCCTTCTGTGCCGTCCGCCTCAATGCCTTCTCTTGTGCCGTCACCTCCGCCGTACTAATTTGCGTATCGTTCAGCCCCAATACATCCTTAACCCGCCCCCTTTCCTTTGCCGCTTTGCGTTCTACAACCACCTGCCGCCGCGCCTTCTCCGTCAGCTTGCTATCTGCAATTTCTCGATTCGCCGTCTGTGCATCCTTGGACCGCGCGAGAATCGGTTCCGACCGTTTGGTGGTGGTGAGCTTGGTGTTGAGAATTTTCGATATCGACGTGGCGAAGGCGTCTGGGTCGTTGCGTTTTCTTACTTTGCGTGCCACCGCAGTCGACGTGTCGGACACTGAGCCGGCCTCTGACCCTTCACTCTCCGAGTCTTCAACGTCGAATTCGTCGGCCTCATCTTCCGGCTCCTCTTCCTCTTCTTCGTCGTCACCAGGCGAGTCGTCGACCATGTCACCCTCCTGCAGCTCTTTTACAGGCGCCGTCTTTTTCAAAACAGGCTTTACAACCAACTTGGTCGGCTTCGGTAGCGTCGCATTCGCCCCAGTCGGCTCGAATGGCTCGTCATCGTCTTCAATGGTCGCGGGTTTGTAATCGAGCGGAGCGTCTCTTGCGCCTCCTTCATCCTCGCTGGAACTGTGATAGTACTTTTGCTTTTTGACCTTTTTCTTTTCCTTTTTTGGGACTTTTCCGCGCAATTGCTCCTCAGTCCTTCTTCGTTTCAGCGATGTGTTGACCATTGTGATTGTGGTTGGAGATGTGGCTGTGGTGGTGAGGATTGTAATGCAACGGGTTGGAGCAGGCCAGAAAAAAGTTCTAGGTCGGCAAATTGGCCATCGCTTTCACCGACATCTAGTAGCAAACGCGGGGCCACGAACACGACACCTCAAAGAACCTCTCCGTCAATCACCACCATCTACCCACCCACTCTTGATACACATAACCACAATCATGGTGCTCCAAGACTTAGGCCGGCGCATCAATGCCGCCGTCACGGATCTAACAAGGTCGCCGAACCTCGACGAGAAGGTGCGAAAATACCATGCGACCAAGCGAAAGCGTCCCGTCGCCCAGAGGTGGTCGCTAACAGACACAGGCGTTTGATGCCATGGTCAAGGAGATCTCCAACGCCCTTGTAGAAGCCGATGTCAATGTCAAACTCGTCATGAACCTGCGCCAATCGATAAAACGCTCCGTCGACTTCAAGCACCTTGCGCCCGGCGTAAACAAGAAGCGTGTCATCCAAAAAGCCGTCTACGACGAGCTTGTCAAGCTAGTTGATCCCCATGCCGAAGCTTTCAAGCCCCGCAAAGGAAAATCAAACGTCATCATGTTTGTGGGCCTGCAAGGTTCGGGAAAGACAACCACATGTACAAAGCTAGCCAGATGGTACCAGGCAAGAGGCTTCAAGGCCTGCTTAGTCTGTGCAGATACCTTCCGTGCCGGTGCTTTTGACCAGCTGAAGCAAAACGCGACCAAGGCCAAGATTCCGTATTATGGCTCCCATACCCAGACCGACCCGGTCGTCGTGGCCGCAGAGGGTGTGGAGAAATTTAAAAAGGAGCGCTTCGAGATCATCATTGTGGATACTTCTGGGCGGCACAGGCAAGAGAAGGACTTGTTCGACGAGATGGTGCAGATTCAAGCTGCCGTAACACCAGACCAGACTATCATGGTGCTCGATGCGACCATCGGACAAGCAGCTGAAGCACAAGCACGCGCGTTCAAGGACGCTGCAGATTTTGGAGCCATCGTCATCACCAAGACGGATGGTGCGGCAGCAGGAGGAGGAGCCATTTCCGCCGTCGCTGCAACACATACCCCCATCGTCTTTATCGGCAATGGAGAACACATGCTAGACCTTGAGCGCTTCAGCCCACAACCCTTCGTCTCAAAACTTCTCGGCATGGGCGACGTCCAAGGCCTCGTAGAACACGTGCAATCGCTCAAACTCGACCAAAAGGACACAATGAAACACATCACCCAAGGCATTTTCACTATCAAAGATTTGCGTGACCAGCTCTCCAACATCATGAAGATGGGCCCGCTCTCCAAAATGGCTGGCATGATCCCCGGCCTCAGCAACATGATGGGCGGCATGGACGACGAAGAAGGCGGCATGAAGCTCAAGCGCATGATCTACATCTGCGACAGCATGACTGAAAAAGAACTTGAATCTGACGGCAAAATGTTTGTAGACCAACCCACGCGCATGACGCGAGTAGCACGAGGGTCGGGGACAAGTGTGCGCGAAGTCGAAGAACTGCTCAACCAACATCGGATGATGGCTGGCATGGCCAAGAAGATGAAGGGCGGGATGGCAAATATGCAAAAAGCTCAAGGAGCCATGGGTGGGGGCAACAAACAGCAACAACTCGCAGCCATGCAAAAGCGCATGCAAAGCATGGGCGGTGCCGCCGGTCGTGGTGGTGGTGGCATGCCGGATCTCGGGGCCATGATGAAGATGCTAGGTGGCGGCGGAGCTGGCGGTGCCGGTGCTGGCGGCATGCCGGACATGTCTGCTCTGGGTGGCATGGGTGGTATGGACATGAATGCCATGATGCAGATGATGGGTGGTATGGGCGGTATGGGCGGTGGTGGTGGTGGTGGTGCCGGTCGAGGAAGGCGGTAGTTGTACTGAATCCGCTTTTGCATGCATAGCCACGGCGTTTGGGATGGACTGGGCTTGGTGGTTCGAATTGGTGCAAGTAGATGTACATATCATACCACTGTTGTGATAAGAGTAGGGCTTGGAAAACTTTGTTTGGTTAAACATGGCAACCCACTGTTTTTCTACTTTGCTATGCGACTTTCCTTTGCTATGTGATTCATCTTCGAAATACAAATCTGCTTCGTTATATATTCCTACTTTATTATTCTATTATTTGCTCTTCGGCTGGAATAAGCGGATAAATCCTAATTTAACGACCCCGCGTTCCGGCCGAACCGGAAACCCTTCTTATTCGCACCGCGCCTACCATCAACCACCTGCCTCCCCTCGGAAATCTAATTCTATATCTCCAAGGACCCCAAATACCTAAACAAGCTCTCTATCCTTCTATTTCCGAGTATTGGGGGTCTGTTACTGGCTGTGATTCTGGATTTTGAGCAACAACCACAATAAGACGTGTTCATGTCCGAGCATGAGCACGTAGTGAACCCGGAGAACAATCCGCCATCTAGGGCCATATCCGTCCCACAAAAGCGAAGCTTACAAGGAGCCAGTGGCCGTTCCAAGACCAAGGTAACGCGGGCCTGTGATCTCTGCAAGGAGAAGAAGTCAAAATGCTCTGGAGAACAACCCTGCCGAACTTGCGACCGGCGAGGGTTGGAATGCCTATACGAAGCTGTCTATTCTCGAGGAAAGCCCCCTCCTCCTCGACGACTAGAGCGATACAATAACAGCGTCGAGCCCAATGACGAACAATTTGGTATTCCGTCTCGTATCCCGCCGTATCCCTATGCAAACGAGCCTGTGTATCCTGAATCATCCCTGAGTAGTGCTCTGAGGCAAGCGGAGCTCAGCCGGCCTGGTATCTATTCCTCGCCATCAATAACGCCTCGACCTACAGAGCCGGTTAGGCCTTTCCGTAACCCGTCTCCTTGCGAATCACCAGACTTCGACGATTCTGACCAGGATGCGGATTCAGTACCTGGGCTCTTGTTCCTACATCGTGCTTGGCGGCAGATTTCCCACGATAGAAATAACCAAGTGGTGGCGGGCGAGCCCAACGCAGACGCGAGCCATCTGCTGCTGAAATGTGCAGGCGACAAGCCGTTCCAGCATCTAGGCGATGATGTACGGATGCCGTCTTCGAGACGAGGTAGAACTTTGCTCAACCTGTACTTTGATCGTTGCATTGCAACATATAGATTTCTCCATAGGTATGTCACATTCACACTTATCACTGCATCAGGGTATATATATCACATATCCTTTCGCTAACGTCTCGTCTCGGCGGAACGCAGACCCTCTGTCGAAGCCTGGTGTGCTATAGTCTTGACCAACGCGCAGACAAACCAATCACTGTTTGCCGAGATCGGGAACGCAAAAGCTTCTATTGTACTGTCAATATTCGCGATTGCTTCATTTCATGAGGAGAAGACCGAAAGCCACAACAACTTTCTAGGAGTAGATCCCGATACATCACACTTCTACCCCCAAAGTGATGATTTTTTTTGTGAAGCTTCACGCCTCAGCGAACAAGAGACAGGCTTCCCAAAATTAGAGTCTGCACAAGCACGCCTCATTCAAGTACTATACCTTCTAATGTCTTGTCGATTCAATCAGGCATGGTACGCTTTTGGTCACACTCTACAAATCATCTCCGCTCTCGGGCTCCACAGAAGAGACTCCCATCCACGCACGCCATCAGCACAAAGACGTGACTATATCGAGGAGCAATGCAAACGGCGAATATTCTGGGCCGCTTACACAATTGACAAGTATTTGTGTGCCATGCTCGGGCGGCCGCAACACTACCATGACGACGACATTAATCAAGAACTCCCAGACTCTGTCAATGATGAGGACATGTTTAGCTCCGGCCCGCAAGGAGGAGGCATGGATGATTGCCACATTGATTCGCTCATCCATCATACGAAGCTAGCCCAAATCGTTGAGAAAATAACACGCGAGGTGTACTCTGTCAAAGACATACCTGGTCATGTCCGTGTAGCGGCCTCACATCGCCTCGGCGTCGAGTTGCATCAATGGAAATCATCATTACCGCCATTCTTAGGTGCCATTAACCCGAGCAGCTTGATTGCCACCTACCGACAACAGGCAACAGTGCTGAAGATTTCATACTGCCATGCTATGATGTTCACATATCGCTTATTCTTGTTGAAAACTTCTTTTCGCAACAACGAAGACAACAAAAAATCTAAAGTGTGCGTTACAGAATGCATCTCCGCGGCACAGTCGGTATTAGACATCGTAGACCGTATGGCACGGGACGGTCCCTTGTTCCATGCATTCTGGTGGACCCACTACGTGTGCTTTTGTGCCCTTGCTGTCATCTATGTTTGGGCGATCAAAGAGAGCAACAATAATCTTACTATTGACGATCGACGAAGAGCACTTGAAAAGGCCGAACGATGCCTGTGTCATTTAGCGCAAGCAACTGCCCCCAACTCACCGTCGCGCAAATATAGTATAATTCTAGGGGAACTCCGAGCGGAAGCCAAAAGCAAGACTGAGGGGCATGCCCAAGGCTCGCGACTCACAACACAGGCGACAAATAACGCGGCTAGTTTGAGTGCACATGCGGATGCGATGTCTTTGAACATGGGGTCTTTGCAACAGAATTGGCAGCCGCTATTCGGTACCGCTATCGAGCCCGCCACTCCTGGTGTGAAAAACGTCTTGGACGGCTGGCGCATGACAGATTGGCTTCACCTTGACGCTTCCGCTTTTGGCCCATTTCCCGAGTTTGAGAACGTGCCGCTCGCTTGGGTGTAAATAATATTGGCTTCAAAGTCAAGTCATAGGGTAAAAGATTTTGCTGTGGAAAACTCACAGCATAATCATAGTATATTGACTTGTAACATTCTTACAAATATAACAATACCAGTTTGCCTGTCACAATATCTTCTTTGCACAGTGTGAATTAAAACTCTGTAACTTTTTGTTATTCCTACAAATTCTCTATTCATGTACCTTGCTCACACACCGTCCTAAACTCTAGGCTCGATTTTACTTTTCGGGTCGCAGTTTGGTATACATCATAGTCAACGACAATATATTACCAGAACACACCGCGCTAACTTGCTTCCAAACCGTTACTATATACAACGATAGACCTTCCCTTCCTGTCCAGATTTTGATACAGTTAATAATAATACAAAGAACCGAACGTCGAGGCGTAGAAGCCCCAAAAATATTTATGAACAACACACCAACTCCGCTCTCTAGACATGGAGCTCATACCCATTTCATCAACAACCTGACCCTCCAGGCAAAAGCAAGGCTGAGCGTTACCGCCCGATAAACTGCCCTCGGTCTCCCTTCGCAAACGGAAGAAGAGCCTAGAGAAGCGGGCGGACAAACGCAGGTAACTCCAGAGAAAACAACAACGGAGACGAAGACTACGCTAAACAGACAGGTCTATAATACAGCATCTGGCAAAACTCCACCGCTACCTTTAATCCTACAACCAAGCATCAGCCCAAAAAACCTCTCTCCAACCAACCAAGAATACTCACCTAGCCCTTGAGCTCAGCCCGTTCCTTGGGGAAATGGCAGCTCCACACGGCCTGCTCCGGCATCTTGGCCGAATTGGGGATATTGCTGCTCTCCCTGAACTCGACGATTTTGCGCGCGCCACGCTCGTCCTCGGCGACGACGGCAAACGCCGCATTGGTAAAGTACACGTTGCGCCGGGCAAGCTTTTGGAAGCCGCCTGCCCAGCCAATCATGTACACGAAGCCGCCTTTGTCGCCGTTGGGGCTGGGGATGCCGAGCGTGTTGATGAAGCCGTGCTTGAAGGGCGCGAAGGCCCGGCCGAGGGTTGCGTTGAAGCTTTGGTAGAGCTGGAGTGAGCCGGCGAAGTCGTAGTGTGTGTCGTTGAAGGTGAAGCGGAGGTCCTTGGAGAAGGCTGCTGCGTGGTTTTGTGGCCAGTTTGTGTTTTCTGGGAAGGGGTAGAAGCCTGCGAGGAGGGTGAGCAAATTTATCTTGGGGGGATTTTTCGCCGTGGGGAGGATGTCTTACCGTTGATTTGACATTCTAGCCAACTTGCTAGCTGAATACTGGCATTCACACTTGAGGACTCGGCCAGCGAGCATGGATCAATGGAATGGTCACTTGATGTCGCTGGAATTGTATCTAAACCTCCGAGGGGCTCTTGTTGTTGTGTGGGTAACAGATAGAAAGCTGTAGACGTAACTGCGCTGCTGCAGAGCATTGCTATTTGGGGTCAGTGGATGAGGTTGAAATGTCTTTGAAAGACAATGTAATCTTCACAAGTCAAACATACCAAAATATGTAAGAGAACGCATGATAAGTCTTTGTAGTTTATTCAATTATCTGAAAGAAATCAGATTCAATCAATCGACCGCAATTATTTTGCGCGTAGTATATAATACTCTGAAGGATTGTTCAATGGTAGCTACGGTCAAAAGGTACCTCTCATTAGTACAGGGGAAATATCGTATCTTATGGACTCATAGCCATTCTGGCCCCATCTGCCCCGCTTGAGGCCGACAGCTCCGCTGCGTATTTCGGGTGAAGATTAGATCGCAAGTGGAAAGTGGCAGGGGGTTAGGGGGCGCAGGCTGACTGGTCAGCCCCAGCGCGAGAACCAATCAACCGGCAAAGCATAGAGATTTTGACAGTCCACCATTCCGACTTCCTTCGGCGAAGTCTTATCGCTAATCTTCTTAACGTACACTTAGTAGGCTAAAGAGATGATAATAACCTCTTGGTTTCTAAATTTGGAGTTCAGCGAGGTGCAACAAAAATAATGGTGCACTAGGCCCAGACAGTAATGGGTATATCCGTGATAAAACGTTTTTGCTTCAGCAATTTGATTGTGAAAGCACGGAAAATAAATTTGGCCATTAATAGATTTTTGCGCAATAAATATGCACCCGCTTGAGTAGGCAGTGTTTGAGGTAAGGCTTTGCACAAGTTGCGTTTGTTAATGTTGCTAAACGGACCCGCCCCGATCCACCAGCTCAGGCAGAGCAACTTTTCTATGCCCTGCTCAAATTTTCGAACTATCTTGACACGAACATATCTCTTTCTATGTCGCAGGATGCATACCGTCTGTTACATATGCTCATTTGTAAAAATCTGCCAGGAAGCATACAACAAGCCCGGCTGGCACAATCGGTAGCGCGTGAGACTCTTAATCTCAAGGTTGGGAGTTCGAGCCTCCCGTCGGGCTTCTAAATATTCTTTTTTTGTCTTTGCAACCCATGTCTGTAAATGTAGTAAACGTTAGAGATCTTTCCCACTTTTGTCATTGACCATAGCACCGTGTCGGGCTGCTCAGACATTGGGGCATAGCCAACTCGTGAATACTGTTCAGCTCTCTGGCTGACAATACATAGAGTATAAGGGGATGTGGACCAATTTTGATGTGAAGTACCAACCTTCCCAAAGCTGGTACCATTTATTCATTCTCATTTATGGGTCTTGGTACAAGACCTAGGTAATGCGCGGCGTGTCTGACGTCGACGTGAATGTGACGCTTCGTGGGCTTCGGCATCTCTGCAAATCATCGCAAGAAGAACGAGATCTTACTCATATTAGTCTATAATAGGTGTTAGTAAGATATACAAGTCTTGGTGTCGATAACTCACCACAAGAAGTGGAACATGGCCAACGCCTATACCGAAGTGATGGCTATGCCATCATTACAACGACAACCCACGAGTAACGTATGTCCTATTATCAAAAGTATTTACTTATAAAAGGAAACTCTTTGCGCATAATTAATGCCGGGAGGCACGTGTAACTGTGTACCCATACTCTTGTCATCTCATCAAGGTTGACTGAGCTCACGACATGAGGGGCCGATCGGACCGCCCGTTCTTGGCAAGGGGGCGGCTATGCCTGCACCTATCAATGATCTCATCGGATCATCGACCACGACACAGTAGAACCAAAGCAATCGCCTTATGTAGAAACAGATGCACGGCAAGGTTTTTGCTCCGTCCTTGGGTTTAACGTAGATACCTTGCAACATTGAGTATGAAAACATTGACCTCGTTCAATGGAGAGTCAGGCATAGAGTAAAGAGGAGATTTTTCTTCATAATCGATACGACAACTGTATTATTTCCGGTTTCGGCTCAATGTGTCATAGTGGTATTGGGCGTATAAAATACATCCAAATTCAAGCCCATGCGTAGATGGTGAGTAACATTGATTCTCATGTTGATGGTCATATCAAACATTTACGATCCAGCATGCAACAATGATATTATATAGGGTACCGCTTGGAGCAGAGCGCCTGCTGCACGTACTAAATAAGTAAGGACAGAACGTACGTCAAAGCCAGCATTTCAACCACACAAAAATATAAGCCACCATGGCGAGCGACTTCTTGCCTATTTCATCATCATCATCATCATTAAACAGTTTATCATACGTCTATCGCCAATCCCGGTCAAGCAGCCCAGACTTTCGGTCCAGGTATTGTGTAGTTCTAGATATGACTTCAGTCAATCTAATCTTTCTAGGGAGAGTTGCATGAAACAAAGAGAGGAACAGCTTACCCTAGTAACCTTATCCTGTCTAACCTTCCCCGAGATTGCAATCCCAGGATCTGTTTAGTATATCAGCCTACGTCCAACATGACAACAGAGCCTTTATACTAGTCCCAAAAATCGAGAGAGACAACACTCACCAGTCATTTTATAGCCGCCGGGGAACTTGACCAAGAACTCGTCGCCAGGCACGCTAGATCCTCCACCCGTCACTTCCAAATGCGCACAATTAGGGTAGAACTGTACAGGTGCCAGCTCCAGATTAATGATCTCATGGCGAACCATGTACCTTCCTGGTTTGAGATTTCTTGGAACCACGATGTCCCAATGATCAGTGATTTGATTCTCCCACAAGTCGTTTTGGAACCAGCCCTTGTCATCGCCAACCAAAAATCCCTCGCGCAGGCCCTCCTCGGCGATCTTGAACCACTTTAGATTGCTGATGTCAGAGATAGATGTACAATCTTCACCGCAAGACGCCATGTATGCTAAGACTGGACCGACTGAATGCACCCAGCCAAAACCGTCGTGTGCCCAGGTTGCCCTTATGGTACCCCCAGCCTGGACTGGGGCGTGGAAGGCGCCCGAAACGGTATTACCTCTATAATTGCAAGTCATGTTGCTAGATGTTGGATTTGTGTGGGGATTTTGGTGCCATGTGCGTTGAATCAAGTCTTTTTGACCTTCCGCTGGGCTACTCCAATCGTAACTTTATTTCCGATAAGCCGATTGATCAGCCACATACGATTGACAACGGAATTCTTTGGATACAGTCGGAGAGGGTGAGAGGTAAATTGTAGGTGTTTCTCTTACCCTGTGTAGCTCTTGCCATCAATTGTATACATCCTCACGCCACCATGAGCGAGGGTTATAGCATTGAATGCAATAAGAGCTATAATTGCTGAAACCTGCATTTTGAAGGATGATCGTAAATATACTTCAACTCAACACAAAGCTAAAATGGCAACAAGGGCAGCTGTGGCACTTATGCACTCGACACTACGTATCTAATCAAGTGTACATTTCGATAGACAATTAATCAAATCATGTCACTTACACCTGAAACCCAAGAGTTTCCCCGCTTTAGATTAGCAGGCACATATAACCCTAGCATTAGTGATCCACAGCTGCCTAATTCAGAGCATCCGACGTGGCAAGAACATCGACCACATTTATGAATATCGCATTGTGCAGTAAACCGATAGATACTTCATTTACGGTTCCCAGTTGGGAAATACCCTGTTCAGGTTCACCAGATACTTGTATTGGTAGGCCCAGTCTGTCCGCTGAAAGCAGTACTGTCAAACAAGAGTGCAGACCCCAATCGAGTCGAGCATTCACCGACTTAATTGACCGAACAGAGCTAAAGATATATATTATTTCTATGAGAGAGTCTACAATAGCGTTGTAAGGCAAAATTTTGATGCCTAAGGCGTTCTCCTATAAGTCGAAAGTTTGATTGCATCACGAAACCGGTGCGCAACCTGGCAGGTTTATGACATTACTTTCTCTCAGTGCCTCTTATTTGTTAGATTCCGATGTGGGTGCGTGATGAACATGAGTCTGTATAGTCAGGGCAGGCCCCCGATTCTTGGCCCCGCTGGGATTGCAATGACTGAAATATTTCTACCTAATCTCTCACTCTCACTCCAATCCATGGAGCAAACAATGGAGCAATTACCCGTCAATCATATCGCCCCTGTCTCTCCGGTCTCGCATTAACCATTCTCATCACGAATTTCGTCAACGTATCGTGATACCAACTTGGAAAGTGTCCTCTGAAGTTGACAATCTCAAACGCTTGACGCAACCTCTTGTATTAATTACGCTACTGCTTACGATAGATCCTTACGTATCTATTGGCTCATATTTGCCAATTTCGATAACGGCACCAGCAACTAGGTACTGATACCTTAACTAGTACAGGAAACAGACGGTCGATGCCCAGAAATGTATTGCTCTTGCTTGAAGCGCTTATAAATCTATGGGAATTAGTTGATTATAATGTGATATTAACTCAATGATGTCGAGATAGGTTGAGTAAATTGCACGATGACCGAGCTATGGTTATTGTCACTAAAATAGAAGCTAATATGAAATTACAGAAGCATAGCACCTGATTACTTCGCGAAGCATTTTCGTTTAAATTCGTTGATAGCTACATGGTAATTCATCTTTCTTGGGATGAAAATGCGTGTTAGTTGAATATCTCGTAGCATAAGTTTATCAAAAAGATCTAACGGGGAGATATAATTAGACATGCATTGCATACACGAGCAGGACTTGATCACACTATTATTTCATAACCTTTCCTTTGAGATAGTTGAGCTCAATCATTATATCTAAAAGGTGACTGCTTCGACGATACGTATCATAATTGGGTCGTCATAGAGATTGTATAATGTGAAGGTATTGGTATTGGTATTGATATAAATGGAACAACAATCAAACAATATTAACTGCTTACAGTTGACGCGCATGAATCTGCGTATTCTGCTTGTTACGTAAGGGTATATCATCACCAAACATGGAGTGTGGCGCCTCCTGGGAACTCCGTGAACTCCCTGCTCCCTTCTTGGTGTCGACACGCTCAACCACAATATTCAGATCGGTTTGACAGTGGATCCCCCCCAGCGACTCTTCGCTGTCATGGCCACTCGCCATGTCATTGCCTGACTTTGGTTTCATTTTGATTGACTGGATATGGACGCGCTGGGCGTGCTGGGCGGAGCGGAGATGCGACTGGTGGGTAGGATTGTTCGAAGAGCTGTTGAATTGCTCGGGATACATATCGTTGTCATTTTTGCCTTGGGCAAGACGCACAACAAGAGAAGCCATGGACATTTCGATGTTGAGCTTGACCACGTAAACCACAGGGTGGAATTGGATGTATACCACTTGATTCTTGAGGAACATAAGGCCAATCAATAGCGCCTGTAACGTGGCATTAGCGTATGGATATCAAAAAAGGAATCATGAATGTGCAACTTACGTCCATTGCGACAGAGAGAATCATGAGCTTGGCATTGAAGCTAATAAGTGGCTTATATTTTGTTAAGCCGTGTTGTTGCACGAGCCTAATCTTAACTGTCCGCAGGAAATACCAATTCAAGCCCGCATCAACGATCAGAATTAAGACCTTGGATATCTTATCCCAAATGTTATTGATGTTAACAAACGTTTTGGATACTGGAGGGATTGTATGTGCTGGTATCCAGATAATGAAAACGGCGATGTTGATGCTGGTGATGATAACAACGGTGCCCCATTTCATGATGCGAACCGTACTACGATGTTCTGCAATCAGGGCAATTCGGTTGATGATAATTTGCATCAGAAGCTGGATCTGAAAGACCCAGAAGAAGAGGATGAAAAAGAGAACTGGTATGCTGGCGAATCGATCAGTTGAAAATCAGAGTTGCTCATGGTAAGTGTACTAACGTTGGCCCTATGATGCCGTTCAAAAACAGCCACCCAATGATTGCTATAATCACATTCGCCGCAAGTTCTCCCCATAACATGTAGATGT
Source organism: Ophiosphaerella herpotricha (assembly GCA_028458525.1). Taxonomy (NCBI): domain Eukaryota; kingdom Fungi; phylum Ascomycota; class Dothideomycetes; order Pleosporales; family Phaeosphaeriaceae; genus Ophiosphaerella; species Ophiosphaerella herpotricha. The sequence continues at coordinate 35,833 of JALNQK010000156.1, forward strand.
AAGCAGACCTCAGCGGATTGCGGTTCCGGCGTGTCTGTTTGATGGCCTCCCATGTCGTCAAAAGGCCAAAGCCGATAGTGAATCCTGCAGCCAAAGCCGCGAGTTGGAAGTCTTGAACCGAAGACATGGCGCCGACGAGCTGTGCACGCTTACTCCCAAATCGTCGAGATATCGAAGGATTCCCGGTGAGTGGGGTGGTGGAGGTGACGGTGTTATTGAAATGCCGTGAGCTCTGGAAAGGAGAAATGTCAGAACCGGCGAAATGGACAACGGTTGCGCAAGTAGCGTGCCTGAATCATGAATTGCCATGCGGATACAAGTTAGTCGAAGCCACACGTGTGCCTAGACTCTGCTTTAGAGACAGTTCTCCACTTGCCATGTGTAGTCGACAAGCTAGCGATGAACTGAGTCGTGTTTCAGCGGCGTTGACTGCAGACTTGGTCGGAGAGGTACCCAAAAGATGCAGTTCTGCCGGTGTGAAAGTCAACTAGCTTCTGACAGCTCTAAGACATATGGTGACAGACGCGAACTCTAAGAGGCAAGGGTGATATGCTGCAGGCCGATGGCAGCCGTATGGGTGGCTCACACTTGCAGAAGTACTAACAAGTAGTAGGCATGTAGTCTGGCAGTAGTCCATGTGGGGAGGATCGACACTCTGCTTTTTCCCCAAATGTTTATTTGCCCACTTCTTTGATCTACAGGATTTAATGTATTGTTTGTGAAGGATGCGAAACAGGTAAAGTGCTTGTGAAGGATCACCAACGTCCTTCGCTAAGCACGCGAATGGCGATCATGCAAGCTCGTTTTCAATTGCTTCGCAAGCTGAGTGGTAGACTACCTAGGTAGTGCAATGCACGGCAAATTGAGCATGCTAGGATCATGACACAATGCCCACATCGACTGTACCTGACCAGCCACAGCGATCACTGTTGTCGAAGAACCTCGAGAGTTTTTCACCTAGGGCTATGGTATTTCGTCGCCACAGGCTTAGCAGCCACTCACAACAATGGATGACTGTCACGACTCGTAGCTGGGCGGGGGATTCCGTCTAACAAACTCTGATCGACCGGCGAAAAGAGGCATAATCGGTGATGTTGAGCATCTTCGAGGCGAAGAGCGGCTGCACACGACTCAAAGCAACATTGCCGTGCCACCCGAATGCCCGACCTCTCGCCTTTTCTGTTTGCGCCAGAGCTCGAGGTATATTTGCGCCCAAGTCTCGTTGCTCCAAAATCCAACGCAAAGCGTTCCAGCGCCATGCTCCCGGGTGTTGCGTACCATATGTGCATCGCCGATGTTCACTAGTGTCGGACAGAATGCCGAATGCGTAGGTAAGGTTTGCCGTCGCTGAAAATCCCCCAGCCTGTTCGCATGAACCCTAGCAGCTCGCCAATCGCCATGACACGTACTTACCTCCTAGTCATAATGTCAATGCGCAGAACATTTCAATTCCATTGCTTCTTGGTGCTCCCAACCTCATGGCTCCTGCATCGGAGTGTTCTCCGCGCACTCTCGTGCGCGCGACGATTGTTCAAATCCTGCATTTTTGTGATATTCGCAATCACTCCTTCGGTGCCCCTGGTTTCATTGATTCGGATTTCCCGGGCGAATCCGAGATGCAACATGCAACAGCAGCTGCGTTCTTCTCTTATCTGAGATCTTGTGCTGATGATGCAACTGCGAGTTGTGTCAAATCTTGAAGACACTAACCCACACGTCCCTACAACACAGGGCCGTGCAGATATTTGCTTTTATGCTACTCTACCCCACATTCGTGTTTTTACACTATACCTCAAGGGGAAGAGAGAAGTAGGTAACCATATGGACGATGATGAATACTGATCCCCGTTGCACATGTGATCAGCGGAGGAAAGAATAAGAAAGCAAGTCGCTCTTTACCAATGAATATAGATATATGAAAACTATCAAATAATATATACATCCAGCATGATAAGCTGGCCAGGCTAACAGCTTACCCTCCAACTCATGTTCCAGTAATGAGGCAGGGTGAGTTGCTGCTATCCAAAGGCGGGCTAATTACTCTAGGCACTCAGTCAAGTCTATTCAGGAATTTTCAGAGGATTTTCTCGCTACTCTATTTGATGTTCTAGAACTAGCTCGTTGCAGCGTTTAGCTTAGAGGAACGTTTCCACAGTATCGATGTGATGACGGCGGCGTTTTCGCGCCATCCATGGATTAGTCTGAGCCCAATGCTACCAGTAGCTCAAAGGGCTAGCTAAGACTGAAATAGCTACCCAGGTGACAGGTGAAAATTTCGAACTAAAGGCCGCATGGTTGACCGGCGCCCAAGGCCATGAAAATAAAGTTGCGGAATAGACCGAGATGATGAGCGAATGAATAATGGCTAGCACTTAATTTGACCCGCAACACCAAACACACCTAGGAATGTGCCCAGAAACTCTAGGAAGGTTACCTAGCTGGTAGCTCAAAAGCACTTGACGGTGAAGCTATACTTCGGCAGATAGAGCTAGGCCTAGACTGAGTCAGATTAGATCATTTAAGCCCAAAGACTCACCTACTTACTCACTGTCACTATTATCGGTGAAATTGGCCGAGCAACAGCCTTGCAGTCTACTACCTCACTTTGTTTACATATTTGAATCCCTTTTCGGAGCCTCTGGGAGTGCATGAAAGCTCTCTTATAGAAGATTGTAGGAGTGCAAACATCGTACACTTTCTAACCGCTTGTGAATCATGTGGATATAACTTTGGATTATTCACTGCTTGATACTCCTATGCTGCTTCGTTGAAACATATACACAACCCTTCGGGACCCTACTCGACTATAACGCGACTCCCTAAAATATAATTGTGATGGAACCCAACCAATTCAATACACGCTGTAATAACAACAAAAATAAGCTCCACCTGCCCCAACCCAACGACCTACAATTACCCACTCATCTACACCTAAAGACCCTTTTCCAAGCCCCTCATTCAAACTCCATAACTCCCATCTCCAACCAAAAAGCCGTCTTCATACGCCGCAACACAGTCCTCCCCATGACGACTCTCCGCCCAATTTCTCAAACCCTCCTCCAAGCCCCGCACCAACCCCTCATGCACGGCAAACTCGCCAAAACTAACTCTTCGCGGCCACCAAGCCAATCTCTCTTCGGCCCTCGCCCCACTCCTTGCATCCAGCAAACCCACCGCCACATCCACTAGCCCCTTCCTCCCAAACCTGTCCTCGCTACCGCTCCAGAATGCGCTGGCGCCACACCGCGCGCAAAACGTGCGCGTAACACCCGGCGACGAGGAGAAGGATTTCATGGAGCCCCATGTGAGCGTGAACGGCCGCGTCAGCTGGGGGTCGAGGAAGATGTTTGCCGTAGGGATAAAGGCCCAGAATGTGAGATCGAAGCCTGAGGCGCTGCGGCATGAGCGGCATGCGCAGGTTCCTGCGAGGTATTTGGAGCGCGTGGGGAGCCACCATGGGGAATTGTTCGGATTGGCGGATTGGCCCAGATGGTGTGGGATGAGGAGATCTGAAAACGGGGATGATGTCTTGGACGGGGATGAGGAGTCGGGGGTGGGCGGTGTGATGTAGAACTCTATGGCTTTGCAGTGACAATGGGCGTACATGGTTTCTTCTTGTTGGTTTGCAGTTGGGGAAGAAGCGTGCCTGTCTAGCGGAAGTATACCACTAGCATGGGCTTCTTGTGCATATTGCCCCAGGGGCTTATTGTTGATACGTGTGATGAATTTACTTGCTCCACCATCTTTCGTGTCGCCAATCCACATGCAACTTTGAAACTCGATGATTCCGTCGGTGCCTTTTGAATCGCTTACTTGCAACGTCCCAGTTGCGGCTTCGAAATGACCGTCTGCGTGATACTCAAGAAACATGTGTGTTCCGCACGTGGTGCAAAACCATCGTGTTAAGATATCGGAGCTGTCATATGGAGTAAGGTTTGATGTGTCGGGTCTGGGTGGGGATGGATTAGATGAGGTAGGGTGGGTAATATTGATATAAGATGTCAGAAGAGACCCCGATATGCGACGTGATATGTTGCAACTACAAAGGTGGGAAGGAAGGGGTAGGGAGGCAATGGGAACAGTAAATATGTGCTTCGTCAAACCGCAACAGCAGCCTACCGCGAGCTCTCTAGTAGCCATACTTGATAAAGATTTCAAGTAGGATTGATCGCTTATGTTGTGGTTGGATGTAGAATGCATTACCCCGCTCCTCCCTCGATGATTGAAAACCCGAGGCACAAGCGTGTATCAGAGGCCACCAGTGCAGAACCATGCCATTGAAAATGTCGCTAGAAATACTACGATAATATAAGATCTTAGCCTACGACGTTGTTGTTATGTTACGTTTACACAAAACCATTCATGGATAACTTACTCCCTATCGAGCGTTTAAATACCTGTAAAAAGTTGCGAGTTATTAGTAACGATTACAGAGACGGCCCAGGCGCCATATCAGTCCAACTACCATCCGCTCCCCACACCCCGGCTTTTGTGTAATCTCCTCTTGCACTGCCTCGAAGATATCCAAATCGGAAGTACTCAGTCATACCCATATGCTTCACCCAAGTCCAGTTGTTTTCCATGCGCTCCTCAAATTCATGATATCGCTCGACATCATTGACAAGAATGCTAAGACCATCATAGCCCTCTGGGAATGGCAAATGGAAGTCGAAGGTTATGTTCGCCTTGGGCATGTGCAGGCCGATATTATTGTGGATAATAGGTGCAGTAATAATAGGAAGCAAAGAGCCCATAGGAGCGTCACCACGAAGACCATCGGGTGTTTCTAGAATGGAAGCAAAGCCCCAGCGTGCAACTCCATTAATAAACAAACCAATGAGGATGCCCTGGAAGAGCATGCTGGGACGGTTCTGCATAGAGGTCCCGGAAACAAGAAGAAGGCCTAGGATGTAGTGATGGATTCGAACATTCATTTTCGGAATAGCGACAAGTGCAAGGATACCGCCAACTAGAATGCCATAGATGACGAGGTACTTGGGCAAGCGACCTTCGATACGAAGAGCCCATGCTTGGCCTAGAGCGATAGTGAAGAGGATGAGGACAATGATGATGAGCGCTGGAATGGCCCCTGGCTGGTTCTGGATATCATGGGGCGTGAGGCGCTCAATGGGAATCTTGTCGAAGGTATAGTTGTTGAGAGCGCCAACCCAACACCCTCCAAGCCACAGTATGGTCTTCTCAATCTGCGCCTGGAGACCCTGTAACTGGCGCTTGACAGCGAAATGGTACACGGCATACATACAAAACCCTGCTGGCAACAAGCGTCCCATTGCGATACTAACGATGGCATAATAGTCTGTCAGATTTGGTGGATCAGAAGCCAGGGCAACATGGAAGAAGATGCCGACGAATACGGAGGGGAAGAAGACAGCTGGCGATGTAGTAAATAACGATAGCAGAATAGTGAAAGTGAGGGAGACGCCGAGCAACGGCCAGCGCAAGTCTCGACATTGGGCCTGGGTTCCAGGGAGGAAGGTGAAAGACTTTGGAAAGTAAGAGTCAAATTCGAGGCTCGTAATATGCCTCTGGTTTACACTTGGAAAGTGATGTTTTTCGCCGACCTGGGCCACGACTCCACAACCTCCTGAAGCGTCACTGATGAAGCCAGCATGAATAGCAGCTCCGCAGATGAAGGAGTCGGCGCGATAGTAGGTATTTTCCAACAGGGCGTCTTCATAGGCTGGGCCACCGATGACGAGGGGCCGGTAATTGGCTTCCTGGCCGCCAACAGCATGAGGGTTGTGGAGCTGCACACGTCTGCAGGCTGCTGGACAACGAAAAGGCATGGAAACATTTGCAAAGGGCCTACACAGGTCGCCATTGAGCCCGCAATCATTCGCATCGTTCCAGAAGCGATCCTCGCATCGTATCCGCACAGGACTGCCGTAGCCGGGGATATCGGCTGCAAAGGCGCTACGATGCAGCACGAGGCCAAAGGCGAGCAGCCAGCAGATGTAGAAAAATATCAATAAGAGGATTTTTTGCTTCCTCTTTGGGAAACATGTATCCAAGAGCCGAATGGGTGCGGTTTGGATGGCGGGGAAGTAAGGGCGGATCTTCCAGGGTCGCGGTGGCTGGGGGCCCTTGACCCAGACGACGGCTGTCCGCCAAGCATGCTGTAGCCGTGGGGGGATGTATTTGGGGGCGTAGTAGGGCTGTTGTTGGTCGTAGTGCTCTTCGCCGGAAGCCTCGGAGGGTGCGACCAGGTCGACAGACTCGGTGGAACGGATGCTCTCGTTGTCGTCGTCGTCGCGGTAGGGCTGGGGCGACATGTCCGTGAGGGAGTAGAGTATATGACGCCTAGGGCATATCCATATGCAGCAGTGCGGAGGAGATGGTCAAGGGAGGCTGGGGTGAAGGAATGATGGTGGCTAAGAGAGCTCTAAGCTCCGGGAAGCTCGGGACCTGCGTCATGGCGATCCGAGGCTGCGGCACCTCGCCCCGTGGACAACGGCGGTGCAGGAATAAACGCCCCAGCACGGTGCGCTACCGCGCTATGGGACGCGCAATGGACGCGGCAGAGAGTTGTAGCGTGTAAGCTGCAGACCAGATAGGCACCAGCTAGCCCTTTGACCCCCTTAGGCAGCGGCGTCGTATGGGTGATTTCTAATCAGCCCTTATCGTCACGTCAAGGCGGACCATTTGCCCCGGACGAGGCAGACTCGCCATCCCGCCTCTTTCTCTGTCACCTGTAACTGACCGTGACTGTTGCATCCTGACTGCCGTTGGCGTGTTGTATGTTGCTGCGTGCATCTATCCAAGTCGTCGCCGTGCCAAAGCCGTACGGTGCTAGCCCCAACCATGGCTCCTTACACAACCGACCCAGCCAGCCTCCCTCCCCCGGTCGACCTCGCCCACCACCTGTCGCGTAGCACAAAAGCACGCGAACCCTCGGCCGTCAAGGATTTCTACAGATACTTCCTGATTCCAGGCATTGGCCAGCTGGCCGGCGGCCTGCCTAATGACAAGTACTTTCCTTACCTGACCCTCGAGGCCAAGGTCGCACATCCAGACAGCTGGGAGCCCACGCCCAACAGGCCCGTGGATCCCCCCAGCTCCTCGAGCCGCCATGGGCCACCCTCTTCGCGCCTCGTCGTTCCCCATGCCTCTGGTGTTGCCGACCCGCTGCGCATGATTGATCTCCAGTCGGCCCTGCAGTACGGAACCGCCCAAGGCTACCCCGCCCTGCACTCCTTCATCCGCCAGTTCACCAGGAACAACCTGCACCCATTGGTTCCATACAAGGGCGGCCCCGAAATCGTCCTGACATGTGGCTCAACAGACGGCTTCTCCAAGACCATGCAGGCCCTCAGCAATGAGTGGTCGGCAGGGCATGATCCTGTCGGCGAGCGCCCTGCCATACTATGTGAGCGCTATGTCTACATGAACGCCATTCAAACAGTGGCGCCCCGTGGCCTGAACATTGCCCCCGTGGCCATCGACAACGAAGGCATGCTTGCCAAGGGCCCAGGTGGCCTGCAAGACATTTTGGAGAATTGGGACTTTTCCATAGGCCGTCGTCCACATCTTATGTACACCGTCACCATTGGCCAAAACCCAACATCTGGCACCCTGTCGGTGGCTCGTCGCACAGAAATATACGCGCTATGCGTCAAATACGACATCATCATTGTCGAAGACGACCCGTACTGGTACCTCCAATACCCATCCTCATCGCCTAGCGCCGTCAATCCGCATCCGGCCAAGTCCTCTGGCTTCGAATACCTCGACAGCCTCATTCCCTCGTACCTCAGCTTAGACTACGAGGGCCGCGTCGTACGCTTAGACACCTTCTCCAAAACAGTCGCACCAGGATGCCGTCTAGGGTGGATCACCGGCCAGCCCGCACTTATCGAACGTATTCTACGCATCACAGAAACCACAACACAGCAGCCATCAGGCTTTGTACAAGCCATGGTCGCTGAACTCATCATGGGGCCCCAGAGCTCCAACGATCCCGGAAAAGGCGGCTCAGCCGATGGTAGTGGGTGGAAAGTCGATGGCTGGGTACGCTGGCTCGAAGGCCTCCGAGGGAATTACGAAAGAAGAATGCAGGACATGTGCGACGTCCTCGAGACTGGACAAGAAGCTGTTAAAGCCGGACGACGGAAGTCTTTGACCCAAGTAGCCGACGATGAAGATGAATGGGCTGTTGTCGAGAAAACACCAATCTACTCCTTCCTTCGCCCACTCGGCGGCATGTTTGTTTGGATCCGCTTCGACTTTTCCTCACATCCGCTTGCAGGTAGATTTTCTGGCGCACAGCTTTCCCATGCGCTGTGGGTTCACTGGACAACTAAGCCGTATCTCTGTCTGGTGGCACCTGGCGCCACATTCGCCGCCTCCCAGGAGATTCGTGATGGCGATAGCTATAATTGCTTTAGGCTATGCTTTGCCGCATGTCCGGTCGAGGAAGTGCGCGACATCACCAAGCGGTTTGTGGACGGTGCACACTCGTTTTGGCGGATCAAGAGCAAGAGCAAGATTGATAAACTGTTGGACGATAATCTGGCGGATGAGGGTGTCAAGAGCATGGCGGTTTTGACGGGCATGTGTTAATAGCTGTCACACCGAAGCCCGTTCGATATACATCATGTTTATGAGCACATGACTCGATATGAGATTTGTAATCGGAGCGCTTTGGTGAATTAGTCAAGGTTCATATTTTGTCCGCATTATCACCTGAAGGTACATTCTGTTCCAATAGGTACGTCCCTAAAGCATCTCTAGTGAAGTTAGTAGGTCCAGACCATCAAGTCGTTTGTAAACACTCGGAATCCGCTGGACCAATTAGCCCGAAAGCCGATTTCATGTGTCAGCGAGCTGAGGGGCAAAGCGTTCGCTACCACACCAACGTCATTGCCACAGTATGTACACCAATCCATATTGCGAATCGTTTTTAGCTTGTACATAATTAATGCGACTAAATTACGCACTTGGTAATATATTGTTCGAGACTCAAGGTCAATTGATTTCAAAAGCCACCGATGCCCATTCGAACGGCTCGCACAAAAATAAACCTATATCAATGGAATATCTGTTCAGTAAAGCACTCCTTTTTTAGACAAAGAACGATATCATTTCCAAAGACTCTTCAGCAGCCGAGTATAAGGACTATGGCTTCAGAATCGCGTGTTCACCTCGATGCATCCCAGCAACCCCAATTCTATGTTAAGGGTCTCACTGCAGAAAGTGCAGCAAAGGCTAGCCACCTGTTGCAAGCCAACCATGAAAAGCATCACATTTTTTTCAACCAATCTGGTTTCCACGTAAGACACTCACACCCTGCTTCCATATTCTAGACCAGCGCTGATAATTGTTTGCAGAGCCATATTGCACATCACCTTCTTACCCTTTATGCTCTCAATGCCTCACCTGCTGAGATCCAGAAAGGCTATGACACAAATACATCGTATCAGCGTCCACTTGAGCCTTTGAAGAAAAATATTGTCGAGGATATGCACAAGCCAGAGCATTTTAAGACGTATCTCGGCAAAGGGAAGCACTATCATGAATTCCTCGTATTCTTCAAGGAAGAGATTGGCGCAAAGGGCTGGCAGAACGTCCTGAATGAATATCTATTCGCAAATGACGAACGGGCAGACGACCTGCTGGTCAGAATGTATGCAGGCTTCTTGCACCCGATTATCCATCTGGGTTTCGGGATTGAGTTTCAACAGCCAGCAATCATTGCAGAGGCACTGGCGCAGGCAGCTGTACACGAGATTTGGATGGCGCCGTTGTTCCTCGAGTGTGAGAAAGCGGCTGAAGGCAACCGAGGGGCCAATAGGACAAACAAGACGATTGTGCAGCTACTGGAGGAGGCGAGAAATGACGAAAAACTAAGCAAGTCGCCACATTTTGAGGATGGCAATAAGATCAGAGACGGAATATTGAAGCGAGCACCAGAGGAGATGGTTAAGCTTGCGAGCCAGTACACGATTGACGAGGACGAACTGGAGGGGAAGACGGCTGAGATGATCAATGCCGCGAGTGAGTAGTTGCCTCGATCCCCGTCCATAGACGAAAACAGTTGGCTGACCCATGGCGCAGTCTACTACACCAGCGCCGCCCAGAAGCCGCCTCACCAAATTAAATTCGACTTCTACTATATGCACTGCGTAAACAGCAGTATATTCTTCTCCAACTTCCTCTCCACGGCGAATTCCTTTCTCTCACAAGCGACCAAGCGCCGTCTTCTAGAATGGAAGGTATGGAACGACATTACCATGTATGTATCGCGCAGCTGTCCACGCCTGCTCCTAGACGAAGTTACAAACTACGTGCCTGCCAAAGAATCAGGCTGGGACGAAGTCATCAAGCGAGTCAACGTGTTCGAGGATGATGGACATGCGAGCAAATTGGTACGAGCCCTAGCGCACGGCCAACAAGCGTGTGCGGCGCACGAAGACAAGAAGGGATTTGTGATAAAAGGCGACATGTGGATAAAACTGGGCCACATGGCGATTGACTCTGTGGAGGCGGGAGAGCCGCACTGGGTACGCAGTTGTGGGTTTGACGAAGCGTGGGAAGAGATAGCAGTGCGGGAGGGCGCGAGGCTCTGAGCGTGTGTGTCGGTCAGCTTTGTGTGAGTTGTGCAGTTTTGGCAACGCAGTGTGCCGGTGTTTGGCAGCACGACGTTGATTATCGATTACACGAATAAATGTTTGTGCATCCCAGAAGGGGAAGAGGCTGTAATACATGTGGCAATACACATGCAGGGTCGGAAGCTAGATTGACACATGGATCGATAGTCAAGGAATGTGCTTTGTGCAAGTCTGGCCTGTATTTGGTAACTTGAAGATGGTTGTTGATGAAATGAGTGCTGTGGCATAAGACGAATACGAGCGGACCCCTGCACCAACGAAGGCATAGGGTTCGCCCACTCTGCGTATATTATGGGACCAATGGGGCGCAATGTGTGCCTGAGTCAAAGTCCAGGTTCCTGGTCTGCGGCACGGTGCGGTGGTATTTACCCAGACGCTGCTGTTTCGCGGCAAGGTGAGCATAGTGCGACGTTTGCGCTGGCGCTCGCATGCAAAAGTGAGCTGAGGGATTCCTGGGGAGGGGGAGCATTCTGATACAACGACACCCCGGGGGCAGGTTGGTATCCAGGCCGCGACGGGCGCGGCGTGGTAGATGAGGAATCGATCATGTTAGATATAGTGCATGAAGCAGGCTAGCCATTGGTCCAATCAGGGGCGCGATGGGCCAAGCGCATGCCGTCAGCCGCACGCACAACTTATCGATAGGCCTGGCGCCCATGCCTGCAAATTGGCCTTCTCTTCTGTAGTCTACGTTCCTCTGGCGCTTGCGATTCACCCAACGGCCCCGGCCCCTTGTGTCCTTCATTTTCGTTTGCGGGCCAGCGCTGTCACCGCAGGCCGACGCTTGGCCACAGCAAGTATTGCCGCGCCGACTGGGCCCGCTTGGAATAGGCGGCAATCTCGCAGGAGCCGTACAACAGTAAGAACCCGAGTGACGATGCAATTGCGATGCGCCGTGTATAACTGGGGCATGCCCGAATGCGTATTTTTGGGACCCGCTGTGAGATTGCGATGGGACGCCCCCCAAGACCAAGTGCCGACCGCCCTGCGCGCAAACGGGCAAGATGCGTCGCGGTGCGACTCGTGTTTTCTCTGTGCTCGGCATTCAAAGGAGCGGGATTGTCGCGGTGCGAAGGTGCATGTTTTGATCCTAGGTCTCGTGGTGCGCATGTCGCAGGTGGCCAACGGGAGCCCAGCAACTGGGTCACATCTCAACGCCTCCGCAGATGGTCCGCAAACGCTATGCTCAACCCCGTTTGGCGTTGGCAAGGCTGGAGCCTGCATGACGCCAACGCCTGGCGATCTTCCTAATTGGGTCTTGTACCTCATCCTTGGTGCCCTTGCGTGCCCTGTTTCATCATACTATTCGAGGCCAAGCGGCCGTGCCTAGTGCTACCAGTTGCCGCAAAGCCAATCTACGGTTTCAAGGTCACTACCCGGAGCATTCCTTCATCTCCCGCCAGAAAACCACCATTGGGTCCTGGTGATAATCATTCCTATCCCCCTCTTCTTTCCTTTCTGCCCTTGTGGTGAACCAGTCATTCTTTTGCAACTTGCCCGTCGCTCATTCTGCAACCACAGCCTACGCTCGCTATCCCTATCGTCATTTCGACACTTGCGTTCCTTTCTGTGTATACGGCTCCCCGCGCGCAAGTCGTGGCGGCTACACACTGTCCACTGTTGACCGCTGCAACTCCATTCTGCCCGACCTAAGCAACGATTACAACCACACTTCACGCAAGCAACCACCGCCGCCCTCAACCATGAAGTCGGTCGCATCCATCTCGGCTGCCGTGGCCATCCTATCTGGAACCACCGACGCTTTCTGGCGCATGCCATGCTTCTCTCGTACCGCTTTGGCTCGTCTTGACCCTATCGTCGACCCGGGAGTCGCCTCCAGCCATAGTCACACTATTCACGGTGGAAGTAGTAAGTATAAACGACCCCACTTTTACGTTTCGATTCCTATCGGCTGGCATGAACATGAGGCTATTTTTGGGTATGCTTACACTCGAACGCCCCTTGACAGCGTTTGATATGCAATCGTTCGCATCGATGGAGGAGCCTGAGGCAGCACTAGTTTCATGGATAATTGGCTAAATACTAATGCTTCAACAGACTTTGCCGAGACTACTACCTGGAGCGACCTGCGCGAGTCTGACTGCACGTCATGCCAGTTCAAAGATGACAAGTCAGCGTACTGGTAAGTCATTTTCATCGTACCGCACCTTAAAGAATTAAAAATGCCAATTCATGCAGGACACCTTCTCTGCATTTCGTCCATGCAGATGGTCAGGTCGAAATCGTCCCGCAGATTGGTGGTATGCTTGCATACTACCTCCTCTTGGGCGAGAACCTCAAGGCTTTTCCCAAGGGCTTCCAGATGCTTGCTGGTGACACACGTCTGCGCAATTTCTCTGGCCCCGTTCCTGATCCGCCAACATCATCATGGGGCTTCGCAGATATGACCCAAGATTCCCTCGCGCAGAAGTCCCTTGGGTTCAACTGCTTGAACTACGCCAAGCAGCCCGAGGGTTCGCGTTACCGCCACTTCATGCCTGACAAGGCCTACCTAGACGCAAACTGTGCCAATGGTATCCGTGCTGAGATCTTCTTCCCCTCGTGCTGGAACGGCAAGGATGCCACCGCCTCCGACCACAAGAGTCACATGGCTTACCCGAATTTGATCGATGGTGGCAGGTGTCCTGAAGGTTATGACACTCGTGTCCCATCGCTCTTCTTTGAGACTATCTGGAACACCTTTGCTTTCAAGGACAAGGCTGGACAGTTTGTCTGGTCCAACGGTGACCCCACCGGTATGTCTTTCTAAACATTGTTCACTTGATAAGATGCTAATGATTCTCAGGCTACGGTTATCACGCTGATTTCATGAATGGCTGGAACATTGATACCCTCCAAGCTGCCGTCACCAAGTGCACCAACCCATCCGGCCGTGTCGAAGACTGTGAGATTTTCCAGCCCTCTCTACAGACCGAGGCCGAACAATCTCAATGCAAAGTAAACGATATCCCCAAGGTTCTCAAGAGCGATGACTGCGCCGGTCCTGCAAAGGGTCTTTGCGGAAACGTGCCTGTTCAGTATGGTCCTGGCTACGCCGACCCACTCAATCCCGGTAGCCCTGACAAGCCGACTGCCGCCCCCGTTATCTCGAGCGTCGCTCCTGTTCCCACACAAAGCTATGCACCTGCCCGCAGCGAGGGCCCAGGTGGTATCTCCGTGTACAATGTCAAGCCCTCGGATGTGCCAGCGCCCCCCAAGGTGGATGCCCCCGCCCCACCAGTTGTTACACCCGCGCCCCCTAAAGTTGAGGTCGAAAAGGCCGCTGCTGGCAAGATTGTTTCGACATCGACCTACACCTCCAATGGCATCGTATACGAAGTCGCTATTGAAGAGGTTGCCGTCACTGTCACTGTCACTGATTTCGACTACAAGATGCAGCGCCGCCATGCCCACGCACATGCCAAGAGGCATGTCGGTCGTTACTAGAAGCCGCAACACGTAGCTCCTCAAATTTCGAAACATTTTCTCTCCCAAAGCAAGCATGGCATGAGCATGGCAACACGGCGTTTCACACATACAACTCTCTAATGACAAAAAGATAAACTTCCCTTCGGCGTATCTTTGCCCCCTCCGTATATGTGATTCGCAAGAGGCGCAGTTCTTCCCAGGTACATAGCACAGGATTGACTTGGGCAGCCGGTCATGGGTGTGGTCGAGCATTACCACAGAGAGCTTTTTTTTAAAGACCATTTATTTTGTTTGTTTTATGCGGATCAAGGGGCTTGGAGAGGAAGGGAGGGGTGGGCTAGAACGCGTGTTAAAGGCTGTGCCGGAAAACGAGTTCACCAGAGAAAGTTTAGAAACGGGGAGAATTGTGTTGTAGCTTCTTTTTGCATTTTGTTTAGATATCCTCCCCTTTTTTCGCAAAGATATGAAAGCGTTATGAACAGTCGTTCACGGAAGTTGTAGCTGTTGATCCTAATTTGAGAGAGTGTATGTGCATAATGCCTGGAGCGGGCCTTTAGTGTGGGGCCGCGCATGGACTTGTGGAGTGTCATTTTGATCATTGACAAATACTTATTCACGACATTACATGATTGGCCGGCTCATCACGCCCTCCTGATATTTACCTCGCTACCGCTCCAGTACCTAGGTAGGTAGTCATGAACTGTGACTGAGCTAAGGAATCACACAGCACCTCTTCTCGGGCTATTTTATCTCGCGATTGTCTTGCTTAGTCTTCTTGCCTTATGGGGGCGTATGACTAACCGGGCGGAGATGGTTGTGCAAACCATACACCCAAAATCACTCGTGCCACCACCATCAGGCAATTTTTATCAGTAATACCTTCTCTCTCAGATCCCGCAATACTAGCTACTGTTACAGAGTAGGTTTTCAACACGCCAATTGTACTAGTTCAGGCTATTATACCTTACTCTAGGCATAATACATCTACCTAGGTAAGCACGTAGACAGTGACAGACACTGGCAGTATTGGATCCTCAAAGTCGTTAATTTGTACAATCCGTTGTCTGATTCACGTTTCCTTGGCCACTTTGTTGACGTAGATTTTATAGCGTGGCTATTCGGTGTTTGCAGGACCGTATTTTTGTGCACCACTTTTCGCAAACAGCCCCCATGTACCACATTGAAATACCCAAGTAGTTACCGTAAAGGGGCCTGGCCTTCTTTCGGGCTTTGCAAAACAAAAGAGAAAAAAAATATGAATCAACCACACCAGATTCACCAAGCTTCCTTCTCCATATTCTCCGTTGTATGAGTATACTATAGCAACGAGACTTGTCATCTACCGTAACCACTATTGTGTGGAGTCACCAACACGGATCAGGTATGTGGCGCACCTACTTTCTCTATAAATTCGGCACCCTTTTGGAAACCACTATCAATATGTGAAGAATGATCTCACGTCCTTCATAAACATCTTATTTATATTTTACCTTGACATGCATATTAACTCACCTAGGATGGATTTCTCAAATTTACAAACACTCCTCCAAGATGTCTCGAAGTCCAACTCAACATCTCCCAGTTTATCATCAACTATCTTGGAAGCAAATACCCCTGGTTATGGTTTCTTCTCTCATCTAATTTTGCGCTTCCTTGGCATCGATATTGGTTTTATAGTACCCAGCATCCTCATAATCATCGGCCTTTTCCACGGAGCACAATACATCTATAAGTGGTTCTACTACGAGATCTTTAAAGAATATTTCACATGCACAGTAGAAGTTGATGATCTTTCTGCCCTATACACCCAGGTTATGCAATGGGTCGCCGAACAACAAATGACCAAGGCCAGCCGCTCACTTCGAGTCAGGGATCACTACGAAGATCATAAAAAAGAATTCAGAACCCGAAAACGAAGATATACTCGACAGTCAAGGGATTGTCAACTTCGAAAAATGGCGCAGTAGCGTTCCACTTCATTACGAACCAAACTTCGGGAGAGACCGCTTTTCCTTCAATAGTCGCACGTTCGAATTATTGCGTAAGAGGATGAACCCGACTTACAGCCGCGGGGGCTATGACATTAAGTTACCCGAGACTTTGGAAATCCGCTGTTGTGGCCGCAGTACACAGCCTATCAAAGATCTGTTGGCACACATAAGGAGTTGGGTATTCACCAAGGAAAAAAGTATGACGAGCGTTTACCGCCCAAATGGCCACAACTTCGAGCCCTGGCAGCGACACGCATGCCGCCCTTCCGGAATGATCGATACTGTATCCCTTGAAGAGGCTCAGAAAACTCTTATTGTTCAGGACATGAGTGCCTACCTGCACCCTGCTACGGCGCGTTGGTATGCTGCCCGTGGGATTCCCTATAGGCGAGGGTATTGTTCCATGGTCCTCCCGGAGTCGGAAAGACGTCTTTGAGTTTTGCACTAGCAGGTATTTTTGGACTGGGAGTCTACATTATCTCTCTTAGCGAGAGTTCCTTGACGGAAACCGATCTTGGTACATTCTTCTGTTTATTACCTAGGCGCTGTATCGTCCTCATTGAAGACATCGACGCTGCAGGCATATGTAGAAAGCGAGAGTCATCTTTGAAAGATTCGGCAAGCCCAACTCAGATTGAACCCAACAAAGATGGAGTCTCCGATGATGATGCAACCAAAATTGGCAAGAAACCTGATGATACTCCAAAGGTAGGAGAGGTGAAAAGTAAAATGAGTTTAACTGGACTGCTCAACATCATTGATGGAGCTGCGTCACACGAGGGCTATGTGCCGATCATGTCCACAATTCACCCAGAGAACCTCGATGCAGCCTTGGTTCGGCCTGGTCGGGTCGACCTTCAAGTTCGATTCACTCTTGCCAATCACTTCCAGATTCGGGCCATCTTCATCCATATGTATTCCGCTCAGGTCGACGAAACCAAGCCCGAAAATACTCTTAATGTTGCTGTGACGGCGTGTATGTCTATTCTATAAAAAAACGATCAACGGAGAGAAGTGGTCAGGCAGCGATGACCTCTTGACGTCAGAATCTAAGCCTACACAAGACGAATTCAGTCTTGAACAGATAAAAGATATGGCAGCGAAATTTGCACATAGCTTGCCGGAAAACACTTTTTCCCAGGCTGAAATTCGGGGTTACCTGCTGAAAAGGACCATGGATCCAGCCGGTGCCCTGTGGGAGGTTGGAAAATGGAGGGATGGGACGATTGGGGCGAAGAAGAAAGGGAGGAAGGTAATTGACACACAGTAAGGGAATCTGTATAGGCCTCTATCACCATCTGTCTCGTGCGATGTGCGGGTACTCTATGCGTCCTAGTGGCCGACGAGTACCACCATGAACTTGAGCCATTCGCTTTAGATACATACATAGACCTATTATTGATATCATGCGAACCACCGATTGCACTCTTCCCCATATCATTAAAAGCACGGCTTTATCGTTGACAGCATGTTTTATGACCCAACAGCGTGCGAAACCGACCAACCTTAGTATTCATATTTTCGCGAACCTCATTCGGCATCTTGGAATTCCGGTTGAGCTTGCCGGACGCTGACCAAAAGTGCCAATCTACATAGCAAGGCTGTACCAAATGGGGCACCGCTAACAAAGCCTATCCTAATTAGTACGATCGCTTCGTATTTTCGATATTGCGGCCGTTGCTTGGCGTGGGAATAGCGAACCCGCATTGCCTGATCCAAGCGATCCCTGGAGTTGCGGAGAATGTGGAGACACAGGTCAATACGCAATCTGCAGGTTGTGAAAGTAAATTTAGCCTCTTTGTTATATTATATCGTACTTCGTAGTTGTTGTGTGGGCACACTCTTGACGGAACTCCGTGCCCAATCTTGCTCAGTCTCAGCCGCATGCCCCATAGACCCTTCATGGCGCCTGGGCATTTCACACTTTCACCCCACATTGCGCACTTGGTAATCCACCTTTTTGCAGCCGCGTGCCCGAAGAAGTATGGCGGATCATCGAGAACAAATCAGAAGGGGCAGGTTCAACGCCACTGAATGTGCGCAGTGCCTAGAACTAAACGCTGTAGGCGGAGACTAGGCTGCCTATACGAGTCGGCGTTATGCGTAACTGACAGTGTATGCGTTAAAGGTGCAGCCACGACCAGGTACCTGTGCGCACTCCTCACGTCCTTTTCTTGTTTTCGATTTTTTTTTTGGCCGAGGGTATCGAGTGTACGATATTGAAGGAGCGATCTGGGTCGCGTTGGCGCAAACAGCGTTTTACGACGACGAACAAATTCAACAATAGGAAATAAGAAGGAAATGTAAAGAGCTTGGATTACAATTCGCTGAGAACGCACGAAGACAGTGCGCTGCATCACATTGTACACCTAACATCGAGTCGAAGTCGAACCACGCCACAACCCTGTTACTGCACAGACATTTGGCATAGGATTGGACTTGCCTGTTTCTTCTACCCCTCATCATGAAACTCTTCACGGTATTATCGCCGCTGTTAGCAGCTGTCGCAGCCCAAAGAACAACTACAAATCCCTCACAAAGTATCGACTTGATACCGACTAGAGTAGCCTCGTCCATCAGAGATGTCGAGCCATCAGGCACACAATCATTTTCTGGACCAGTCCAAACAGACCGCGCATGTGCACAGATAGCGAGCATTGTTCGTAGTTCGAAATTACAGTTTCCGAGCGTTCAAGCAGAGCTGGCAATGGCTTGCCTCAAATCAGTGCCAATATCGCAGAGGAGCGCAACCACTACAATAGAGGCGCTGAAAAAGATGGTTGAGTTTCAGTCCACAATAACGTATCTCAAGAACCCGCCGCAAGGGTGGCCAAATGAGAAGGTGGACATACTCGCAGGCTTGAACGACATTGGCGGTGAAGTAAGAAACGGGGTGTACACGAATGAATATGACTTCGAAACTGACATTGCGTCACTCTTCATAAAAGCGCACGACGGGCATCTAAATTTCAATGGAATGGCATATGCCGGCGCTTTCAGGTGGCGGAGAAGTAGTCAAATCGCATTAATATCCGCATCAAAGGATGGAAACGAAGCACCTCGAGTTTGGGCGATGAGCGATTTCAACACAACAGGCGCAAATTTCGAGCCTTCGCCAATAACGAAGATAAACGGACAGGACGTTTCACAGTTCTTTGAAGCAGCCACAGCTTTGAGTGCTTATCATGATCCGGATACTCGCTATAACGCCATGTTCTTCATGCAGCCAGCAGAGAACTTTGGATATTTCATCAATCCACGCTTCTACCCTGGACCAACAACAGACATTTCGTATGAAAACGGTACTACACGAACCTATATAAACTCGGCAATCATACCGGAGCCAAGAGCATGGTCATATATTTCTAGCCCAGAGTCGTTCTACGAAACCTACATCGCTCCATCAACCAATTCCGAGCGGTTGAAGCCGCGTGACCCGAACGCCCCACCACATCATCTTGAGAACCCCCGAGACCACGAATTCCACAGTGCTTTTACTATCCAACATGGCTCGGTCCCGGTATCCTATCCACAGCCATTTATTGCGCATTCAGCAGCTCAGGTTCCTCTGATTGGCTACTTCATCAACACCGCGCAAGGCCAAATTGGCATCCTGGTCGTGCAAACTTTCAATACTGAAGATGATGCCGGAGCCCGAGAGTTTCAACGAGTAATACAACGCTACATAGCTGAAGCGAAATCTCGCGGTGTAAAGAAACTCATTATCGATGTGCGTACAAATGGAGGTGGAAAAGTGTTGAGTGGGTACGACATGTATCTACAGTTCTTCCCGTCCAAAGCTCCACAAGCGCAATCCCGCTACCGTGGTCATCGTGCCAGCGAAGTATTTGGTAAAAGTATATCCAGTTTTACCATTCCCACAGTCTCGAATGCGGAATTCTTCACGAGCCCGTTTAGCAACGATGCTTATTTATCCTCGAATTTAACCAAATTCGCGGACTGGAATGCCATGTACCCGCCTACCCATTTCAATGGTGACACTTTCACCTCGCTCCTCAAATACAACCTCTCCGACCCTCTTACTACCTCGAATCAACGCCTTGCAGTTGGTATTGTACCCACAGGTTACGGCAACAGAGCAAACTTCACCGAGGACCCGTTTCGCGCTGAGGATCTGCTCATCTTGTCTGATGGCATTTGTGCATCCACATGTTCAATATTTCTCGAACTTATGGTTCAACAGGCAGGCGTCAAAACACTTGCCGTAGGTGGTCGTCCACGCGACGGTCCAATGGTCCCCGTGGGCGGTACAAAAGGCACCCTTGTTCTTCCCCATACCTATCTGATCTCCCTTTCGATCTTTGTCATTTCAAATTTCGCCACGAACACGGCCCAGGCACGCGAGTGGTCTGATTTTGTTCCCTCACCCTTTGGCATTAGTGTGAATGATGCATCCGTCAATTTCCAGGATAACATTCGCGCCGGACTGGAGAAAGATGGCATCCCAACCCAGTTCTTAAATGACACCGCCAGTTGTCGTATCTGGTATGAGCCGCGCATGTATCTCAATGTTACAAGACTCTGGGAAAAGACGGCGGCTGTGGCATTTGGTGGGGATAAGGGCGGTATGGATAATCGTGCATGTGTCAAGGGGAGTGTCAGTAATAGGGAGCAACAGACTGGCCAGGGAGCAGGAAATCCTGCAACCGGCAGTGGCAATGGGGCTAGTGGTGGTGGGAAGAAGGGTGCAGCCGCTAGTCTCGGGCCAGGAATGTGGATGGCAGTGATGGCTTGTGGGCTTGTGGTGTTCGGTTCATTGACTTGATCCAAGAGCGCCTAGGATGGGCAAAGGAAGGGTTTGAAATGTATATGCATGAATAGATACCCGCGGGAAACTTAGTCTCGCTAACGGCATAATTGGAAGTCAACCATTACTCTTTCGGATATTGATGTATTTCGTCCGCCACACTCACAAGGTTTCCTATACCCACATGACCGAGGAGGACAAGCTACCTGTCATGAATACGGCATTAATTATCTGCCAGGGTTTTGCACTATTAAGTTTGATACTGTGCTATTTGACGGTATCTCACCGCTGCAAGATTTATCTTGACAACTGCAGTCGATGTGATTTGAAGGCGACAAGAAAAGCTCAAGCACTATCCCAACACGATTTTCGCTGTTCAACATATTACTGTATGTTTTATTATTTTCACATTGACAGGCAATAGAATCATGTATGCTTCCAAAGTTGACCTAAGCTGCCTTTGCCCCTCCCGGTGTTAGCTCATCTAACGGAGGGGTAGACAGATTGCATTCCTGGCGCGACTGACGTTATGTTACCAGACATTGCGATTTTGCACAAAACCAACTGGATATGACGAGCTGGAGTCTCCGCGTTTCATCTCTTCACTGAACACTCTCCATCCAAACTAGAGCGTGCTAGCAAACATGGCTCTGTCGCTCGTCGATCTTTGCGAAGATGTCATTTTGATGATTGGCGATCGCCTTCGATGCACACACGAAGAAAAGGTGCCCTCACTCAAGAATCTCTCGCTGGTTAATCGACGTTTTCGCTCGTATTTAACACCCCTCCTCTTTAGATCGCTTCACATCAACACGCCCATCAGCCAACTCAAGCCCACCCCATTGATCAGACACTATGCAAGAACTTTCAAGATTGATATGTTTGGCTCTCTGTGGTGGTGGTGTTCCGGATCATACACATCGAGCGCAGACGCACTCGATCTGTTTCAAGTCATTCAAACCCTGGACTATCTGAAGACACTTGAAATTCGCATGATGAGTCGAAACATTGAAATATTCATCGCTGCCTTCGGACGGACAGATGCTAAAGATCTTGGCGTTTTCGCCTTGAAGAAAGTAGAGAAGCTGGTTGTCACGAGCAGCGCCGCTTTCTTGCTAAACCAATGTCCGAATCTACAGGACCTGATCATTCGGGATTGGAGCGACTGTCTCCTGGAAACATGTACGGATCTTACCACGCGAATGAAACCCCCGTGTTCACAATGGCCTTTTGAGAAGTTTTCCGGTACGAAAATTACTCGCTTCGATGCCGCAGCAATGTGGTCAGTTGAGGAACTGCGCGCCTTGGCCTTGACCTTTCCTCAACTACGGTACCTACGCATGCGTACTGATACTTACTGCTACCGCGCCTCTACATTGGAGATTATCGACATCATCGGGAAAGGCTTCTCAAGCCTCGAGACCCTGCATCTTATCAAGAGTAGATGTCTCGGTATGGGCTATCAATCCGTCTGGAGGCGCAGCATTCAGAAGTGGATGAACCCGGAGCATCGGCGCGCATTGTGGTTGGAGAACGAGCAGGCCCGTGTTAGAGTGGAGAACAGCATTGCCAGCTGCGCATTTGCAAGCATTGCAACACTTGGAGAATTTTGGTTGGGGGGGAAAAGAGTGGCCAGGAAGTGTGCGGAGAGCGGAAATGGTCAAATATCCGACAAAACACAATGGATGTGGAGCCGGAGCATAGGAGGCATGAGTGACTATGCAAGGAGCAGCCATATGTCAAAGCTCAAAGCGGAACGGGAATCGGTAGTCGTACGTGAAGAGATTGGTTCGTAGATGGCAGTTCTGGGAGTTGGGCTGTGCTCGTCAATGTCTGTGTTGCTTCATCGCACCATGCATCATTCAGTGTTGTCTGTGGGCGGTCCGTAGTTTGCTTTTGCTATTTACCGGCTAGGTACTTCTCTTCAATCTAGTATATTTTCGTTTGATTGCAGACATGTACTAGCTCAAATGTACAGTAAAGAAACGTACTTTTTTTTTAAGCTAGTTCTTTCTTTCTGTAGCTGTTTTGACCAACAGTCACTTTGGTTCACTGACTATGTGCCGGGATTCAGGATAAGAAGATGCTCTCAAATGCTGTTCAACCCCCCCCCGAGGCCGTATCTGATGCTTCCAAGTTTGAGAGATTCTAGGCCAACAGGCAATAGGAGATAGTTCCTGCTAACGTGGTTTACAAGCGAGCAGCGCCTACAAGCAAGCGGCGCCCCTAACCAACTTTGCGCACCTCTTTGAGCGTACAACTCAGCAACGCAGTAGAGTAGAGAGTATATATTTATATAATAAATCAAGTAGTAGCTTCTCCATCTTTCTTACACGTACGTAAGTTGTGCCCAGTCTCTCTACACCTCTTACAGCGTGCGCGAGCCTGGCGACTCGAGCCTGAACGCCGCCTACTCTCGCGCTGTTCACGATCAATCTAGTAATCAGCCTCTAGTTAAGCAATTATATCCTCTCCTTGTCCCTTTGTTAAGACTCCTTTCTTCTGAATCCGCTTCTTTTTTCGTAATTTACGCTTGCTAGCTGCCTCATTGGCTCTCTCAAGACTAGAGATCTGATCACACATTAACTCAGCTTCCAGCATTATTCTATAAGCTCCCTTTTTAAGTTAATTAATTGCGTTAATAATCGATACTAGCGATAAGCTCTTATATCAGCGTACGCGCTCACGTATAAACGTTGACTGAGCCTCTAGCTTACGTACGTTACTCAGCGTACAAGCTACCTAGAGAGCCTCTAGTAGAGCAGCTAGAGTAGCTAGAGTAGGCGTGCAGAGCTAAACATTAAGTCTTAAAGTAACTACTTCTAGCTAAAGTAGAACAAGGCTAGTAGCTTAAAAAGCTAAGTAAATATTTACTCTT